>CM016561.1:25577795-25803403 GCA_003412495.2 Echium plantagineum | reverse complement strand
TTATTTGCTTTAGAAGGTGCCCAAGAAGAAGCTCAAAGTTGGTGGTTTGATAAACCTGAAGATGCAGAAAGAGAGGACAGATCTTGGCACACAACTTTTAGGAGTGTGTATCAAAACTAAAGGCGGCCAAAGACTCCGCAAGATGGTGAAGTGAAGTCGTACGAAAGTAAAAGATATCCTGTTGACTTTATTAATGTAAGTATCCCATTTCCCTCTGATGTGAGTTTCCTCCAGAAATTGCCTCTATAAAAAAAAAAAAGCATCTGAAATTAAGTCTTTCTGACTATATTACTTACAAATCTTCAAAATCAGTTGTCTTGCAACTTTGTTTCAATAAAATTGAAGATACACATGGTTTTCTCTCCTCATGTTGTAAACAAGTACTTCATATAAGTTTAAGCGATATGAAACAAGTTGATATGTTCCCGTCCCCATTCTCTTGTAGTTCGAGTTATTAAAAAATTACTTTCAGTTTTATCGAGTTGACTGTCGGATGACCTTCACTTATTGATGTTTGCGGCATTCAGATGAACGTGCACGATGCACCATCATGGCATGTTCCTATCGCGCCTTATCATTCACAAAACTCATAAGAAAGTTTCTTAGTTATGTAGCTATTATGCATTTGATCTTCAAAACTTTCTAGATTACCAATTTGCATCTCAGATCTATGGTGGGGATAATAAACCCGGTTGTCAGACTCAGGATAATGAGTTCAAATTTACTCCATGCTATTTATTTACGTCAAGATATCTAGATGTTATGCCTTAACTAAAGTAGTGTGATCGAATGTTATAGGTTGGTGTGGTAGGCTTGCAGATCTTGAACCTGGAAAAGGCTTCAAACCAGATGGCATACTGGAAAAGGAGTTAACGCGAAGTGTGGAGTCATATAGTGGAGTGAATTTTGCTATTGATATAGGTACATCAGAAGATGAGATGGACGATGAGATGCCAAACTGGGTAATAGAAAATATGAAATTCTCTGTGACAGAACCGGTATTTCATACGACCGACTATTTATTTACCTCTACTGATACTTGAATGTTGTTGAGTTGTTCAATGTTTGCTTTCACTTGGTAGATTGATGTTGTCGTAACAAAGGATGAGCTCGAATGTCTTACTTTATTGTGCAAGTCTGAAGTTGACTCTATGGGTAGAATAACGGCTGGCATTTTGAGGGTGCTTAAACTTGAGAGCTCCATTGGCGCCCAGGGTATTATCAACTGAATAACCTAGGTAATTGAATAGCTTACTTAATTCAAATCTATCTTTCATTTTATAGCTTCTGTAAGCTGTTAAAAATGCCTACATAACCGCAATGTGGTTCGACCATTCTCACTATTGGGCAAGTAACATGAGCTTGATACATTGAAAACAATGAAATACTCTGTCCAGGAAGTGAAGGCTTTGAGAGAATATTCACTCCTCAAGTGATGAGCAGACTACTAGTCCTACTACCAGTAGGACTAGGGACATCCTCAAGCATCGTGGATAGTTTCCGGAGTACAGGTCTCTGGTGTACTGTTTCTTCACTTGAAGATGTAATGCTGGAAGCACAAACCAGGTGTGCGGCTATTTCTGCAGAACTCATGACGCCGACAAATTCCCATAGCCCCCTTGATGATCATGTTAAAGATCTCAGGCAGAAACTTGCAAGTATGCAAAAACTGTTGCAGAACTTGAAGTCTCAAATATAGTTGGCATTATTAAAGAAGATTTTCATTTATTTATTTATCTACAACACGTAATTCGGAAACAGTTAACAGGGATAACGGAACTTACTATATGTCCCCCTTACCTCACTTACGCGAGAGCTTCTTCAAACGCTATAGGCATGCTAATTTATGTACAGGCATAATTTTTTTATTTGTTTAGATGCAAATCAGATGGGGAATTTATATTCTTTGTATAGTATGATACCATATGGAAATTTTGTTCTACAATGTACCTAGTTGATGTAATGGGGTAATAATTTCACGATATTTAATGAGACTCGAACATTTGCTGCTATATTAATTCTTTTTAGGATACTTCGAATTTTAAGATACTTTGAATGTAGATATGTATATGTATTTACAGTTTTTACATTACTTCGGTTTTTGGATATATTTACCATTAAGGCTTTTAACGTTTGTCCCCGAACTATCCTTGTCTTTTCTATCCCTTCAACTATTTATCATCCTACAACAATACTGCAACAACGGTTTATAGAAGCATTACTCTTAGTATTAATATTAACGACTTCTCGATAAAATTACTAAAATATCCTTATTTAATTTATTCAATATTTTTCTTTTTCTGAAGTCCAAAAACTTTATCCAATTAAAACACATAAAATGGTTCAATTTCGAAATACACCAAAATACACCGAAATACATCCAAGATACACCAAAATACACGAAAAGACTGCGAGTATTCTGAACATATATAAACTCTATTATATTCGAACACCAAACAAAATAAACACCAAAGAAGCTGAAAGTTACTAAACTAACAGAATTAGAACATTCATCCACAATTTCAAACATTTTTCATCACAAAATAAGCAAATAGTGGGAAAACTAACAAAAAAACATAAACTACTTGTTCATCATACAATGCACTAGATGATATCTTTTTCATGGTAGGTGTAGATTCCATCATTCTCCTCGACCATGTCATGAGATCAATAGCTATCTTCATCTTAAAGTCACCAAACCGACTAGAATGTAAGTCAACGGCTTGCATGTTGACATCACGTTTTTATAGTGTTTCGAGTCGAGTCTGGGTCATGTCAACTAATATAGTGATAAAGTAGAGTAGCATCTCCACGAAATACAATCTAATAGTTACTAGTATTCTTTATCCTTAATTAACTACGCTTAATGGATTATTTAATCTAAGTACTAAACCAAATTAACTATGGAATTAAAACGTTAAAATTAATTAATGCAAATTACTGAGTTTACTTAATATGAGAATAATAGCTAGGACACACAATTTCGTTGGATAATCAAATCTAATTAACAATGGAGTAATTTATTGGTTCAACAACATCATACGTATGCAGCTGACATCACTTCTCAGTTAACCATCAGTTAAGTCCCCTAAAAAGCTAACTATATCTCTATGGTAACTTAAAATAGGTGATCTTATTATCTCAAATGCTCATCAAATCGCACATGTCAATACCTATATCTCTATGGTAGGCGAAACACGTATTCTGATTAGTTCCTAAATGGTTGCGGTATCTTTAGTCGCAATTCACTTATATGAACAATTTAATATTGATATCAGGATATTAAAAAGTAATTAAGCACAATAATCAGAATTACGAATGTACAAAATAAATTAACTCCAAAGTAAATCAAGTTGTCAAATCCAACTACATCACGGTCCAAGCCACATCGAAAGTCGATGTCCTCCTAGGTTAATATATAAGATCTTGGGCTACTCTCTCTATTGCCAATTCGTTTAGAGTGGAACCCCATAGACTCTTAACATGGTATCAGACCCAACCCCGAGTTAATGAGGCACGTGTAATCCCGCCGATGTTGTTCCAGCAATTAATACCGGCGAGGAAAATTCCGTCAACGATTAGGTTATACGTGAGGGGAAGTGTTAAGATGTATATTCCACATCGGAAGTCGATATCCCCCGGGTCAATATATAAGATTTTGGGCTACTCCATCTATTGTCAATTAGTGTTACAGTATGTATATGGATATTTAACAGTAAGAACAAACAATGGGGGAAACCTTAGAGCTCCTTCAAGTTAACTTGAAAAAAATTGTTAACAACAGAGAATTAAATGAAATTCTTAAACCTATGCATGCTGTTGAACGAGTGAGACTGGACACATGCCTGTGAAGAGGTGTATATATCCTCAAAATTGATGAGCAACACTATTCGGCAACCTCATCAAGGTAGCGATCCTTCAAGTGTAGTATTCACCAAATCTCTCAATACAGATGGTACCTTAATCTTTGAGTTAATGATAACTGGTTCAAACAAAATATCCTTGTTTGTTCTTTTTTCCTCGCCGGAATTCTCATTTACATATATCATTGGAGCATCAAACGATAACTCGAAATTCTTAGCATGAGTGATCGAAACTAAACAAATTCATACTAAGGTGATCGGCTAGTGTTTTTTAATAAACGTGATTGATAATGAAGCCATTTGCTCAAATAACTAAAGTGCAAAGTTGTTAAGATTGCTCCAAATGAGCCCAAATTGTCACATGTGAAAGTCCCACATTAGAAATAAAGGAGAGAGTTCATTACTTAATAAACTACTAGGGAGCAACTCCACTTATCACCACTTGGTTTTAAGATGGTGTCTTCTTGGGTTATGAAGCGTGCTCTCTCTCCTCATATGGTTTTGGCCCAGACCCGATTAATGAAAATTCTACATGGTATCAGAGCCCATGGTTAAAGTGACCTGGGTATTCGAAAAAAAAGAAAAACTATGCCTAATGGGCTAATGAAAAAAAGAAAAAAAAAGAAACTGGGCCGTATATACCGGGCAAAGAATAAATACCCGTGATTTGAAAGGGACTTCACATGTGAGGGGGAGTGTTAAGATTGCTCCAAATGAGCCCAAATTGTCACATGTGAAAGTCCCACATTAGAAATAAAGGAGAGAGTTCATTACTTAATAAACTAGGGAGCAACTCCACTTATCACCAATTGGTTTTAAGATGATGTCTTCTTGGGTTATGAAGCGTGCTCTCTCTCCTCATATGGGTTTGACCCATGCCCGATTAAATGAAATTTCTACAAAAGTATCAACAGTCTCGGCTTCGGAAAATTCTAGTCTCTAATCATATCTTCAGTGTATTTCAGTGTTGGGTACATAGAGATTAGGTGGGGGTGTGTTGAAGAAGAAGTATCGCAAGTTATGTAATTATATAATATATTTCAAAATGTGCCTCTATTCTTTGCAATGATAGCAGAGGTAGAGTAATTATTTTATTGCTTAAAATGAGAAGGAACGGTTCAGGGATATCCTAAACAAAATAGGGAAACAAAAAAAAAAGTGAAAATAGTACATGAGCAAACGCTCAAAAAACCTAACTTTAAAGAATCAAAATATAATAAATAAGTTTTTTGTCAAACTTTTAAATATTGATTTGAAAATTAATTATTAACTTTCGTGTCAAACTTTTATTTTGTAAATTAATTATGTTAATTATATCTATGATATTTTGAACATTTATTATCAATTGATAGTTAACAATATCGAAATATGTCCATGGTGTTTGGATCTTTTTGCTAGTTTCTCCATCCCGAAAATTATTTTCGACTTTTCAAGTTCTATTGATTATTTAAATGACTAGTTCAATACTTTTTGATATCTAGCATAATATTTTATTTTATAATATGTAATTATGCACATTAGATTATATTTTAGTGAATATTTTTTTGCCGTAACCTAATAGGTTTGCTCGAGAAAAACCATTATGATTGATATTAAGGGCTAAGATTTTACAAGATAACGAAATATTCTACATACTAAATACTTCTAATATTCTATTTCTATGCAGTTGCCACAATATTGTTATAGGTCCATATATTGACCATACAATACGGTCACACAAATGAAGTTCTTCCATGCCAAAAAGTTCAAATAATAAATTAATTGTTATGAAAATAATGATGATTCTCTTTATTGTTATTATACATTAGAACATTATTAGCATATAATTTTAACCTATTTGATAGTTTATAGGATTGTTTAACCTGCAGGTTATAGGATTATTTAGCTCACAAGTTATCTTATTATAACTTAGTTGAAAGCCTATAAATAAGTGTTCACCCTATTGTAATACAATTGAAAGCAATAAAATATCTCTCTTGTCTTATATTCTCTATCGATCTTATATTCTCTATCGTTCTTACTTGTTATATTCACAATATCACCGGACTATTCATAATACTGTTATCAACACAACTAAACTTTTACATTGAGAAAAAATAGATTTCAGTCCAAGTAATATATATACAAAATCAATTCGATCGTTTTCCACTCATCTGGTACAATGGTAGCAATCGTTTCTGAAATTCGATATGTAAGTTTCTTGCTCCCTGATTTCATTGAATATAATGGTAGCCATGATCATATGTAATTATCCATATGCATGGCCAGTTTGTTATTGCCTGATTTTATTAAAATTTAATGATAACGATGAGCATATGTATGAGTTTGAGTGATTGTCTACTTGTGGAGTAATAATTTATTATTTTGAATCCTATGAGTGGATGGCCAATTTTTATGGGACATATATGTACAATGTAAATATTTTCAAAACATATTTACTATTAAATTCGATTTTGGTTCTAATTTTAATTCGATTGTTGGACATAATCTTTATGTATTTTATATATAATCCGTATATAATTCATTAGTCATAATATTAACATATATGAGTTCAGAGGACAACTATCAAGTATTAAATCTCGAACATTATGGGAAAACTAATGTAAATAATTTATCAATCTCAGTTCATAAGACAATTATATCAAGAACATAAGTATCCAAGACTTACTAGTAACTAATGTGATATATTTAGATCAAGGCCAAGAAGACAATTCTAGATTATAATTATTCAAACCAAATATTATTTTCGTGAAATGATGAAAATATCTCTAAATTATTATACTCTTAGTTGATCTAGAAGATTTGAGAAGGTCGTATATATATAGATTTAAGAACGTCTTATATAGAGTTTTATGTCCAAAATGAGAAGGTCGTATATAGAACGATTTCGTATCAAACGAGCCCTCATATACTACTATAGTAGTATCATCATCGGTGGCTCCTTACAGCGACTACTAGAGGCTAATATAATTAATTGTCTTTCTTACATATATTTAAGTAAATTTTTAACTTTTAAACTATGTGCGCGGAGACCTAGTCACTATCACCCCTTTATGAGAAGGCACCCCTTACGGGGCTAGTTTGCCGAACGTAATTCAACATAAATTTTATACTAATAATTACTACATCCAATCCAAAATTAGTGGCCTTTTAAGATTTTCACATAGATTAAGAAGACATAAAAACATTCTCCCAAAGACTTTTTACCCTTATTTAAGCCACATAAACATCCGTGAGTCATTTATTAAAATTGAGCTTTAATTAATGCAACTAAGGGTATTGAGGGAAAAAAATGATGTATTTTGTTTTGGTTATGTAAAAGACCATTTTTTTAGATAATCCTCAAATGTCTAAAAGGCCACTAATTTTGGATTGGAGGTAGTAGTAATTAGTCACTAATGGTTAAAATTTAATTTCGAAAAATATTGGAGCGAGTAGATGTATGTACACAATTTATTATTTATAGGAGTATGTGATTTGTGATTAATTGATAATCCTCCGTGTAACATTTATATGTCATAATATCTTGTCATCTCAAGTTAATGTGCAAGTAGCATGAGAGTTTTGCAAATTCATCTTCGGCAAAACAAAAGGTCAATATCTATACTATATACTACTATGAAATAAGAATGGCCAAATTATTTAGTGAAGCCTATAAAATTATGTAAGTTAGATATGTTATATTCTATTTAATTACAATTTATCCATTTAATAACCATTTAAAAAATTAATTGTGGCAATTCCTAATTTATAACCAACTTAAAAAAATAATTATTCATAATTATTATATACGGTAGTACGAGTATTTATTAATTTTTCAATATGTAAGGTCATTATTTATATTAAACTAAGATTATTACAATGCACAAGTAATAATTGTGCCAAAAAATACTCCCTCCATCCGTAAATGATTGTCATATTTTGACTTTTGGTGGTCAACAAAACATAATTTAAAACGTAAATATCTATTATTTTATATGCGAAAAATTATAAAAAGTTGATATGTCAAAAATAAATATTGAGATGAATCTAACAAGGTGTCACAAATCTATATTATTTCTTATCGTTTAATGAGAATTCATGAACAAATTTTGTTATATTTGACCAAGAAAAGTAAAAAATGAACTAAATAGATGACTATTGTATAATTATTCATAAAATGAAATAATTTTGAAAATTTCTCCGATTAAATTTTATCGAAGTCGGCTTAATTTCCCTATAAATTATGGCTAATCCTAATCCTCTTCCCTTATCTTCATATCTCACCATATTTCTCAAACTGTTACACAATTTCCTCCTTTCCAATTCCTCTCATCAAATCGATTCTTCAAGGTACAACAAAACACTATTTTCATCTACTTAGATCCTTCTTTTTGAATTTAATTATTGTGTTTATTATGGGTAATTTTGGATATTTATTATATTGTTAATTCATTTCTTCAATTTCATGTTATCATTTCTTGGGTGTGAAAAGATCGTTTTTTGATATTTAGATATGTGTTTTTATGTCAATTCATGAGATTTTGTATGTTCTGGTTGATTTTTATGCACAATAGGTAGGTTTGATTTTTTTTGTATATTGGTAAGAAGATTTCGTGTTTTGGTTGCTTCTCTAATTGGGTGTGAGAAAAGTTTGATTCTTTCGATTTGGATCTGTATTTTTATATCAATTTGTGGGATTTTATATGATTTACTTGTACTTTTTGTGTATCTTATTTAATTTTAGATTGGGTTTATATAGTTAGGTCAATTGGTTCATTGATTTGTTAAATTTCATGTTTTAATTGTTTTTCCGATAGTATATATGAAAGAAGCTCGTTTTTGCGATTTTGATTGTTTCGTATATCAAAATTTGTTTCTTTTTGTATGTGGTATTGCTAACAATAGATCAAATTTTATGTTCATAATACAATTGGATTATTTGATTGTATTATTAAATCAGTTTCCGTATATTTGTATATATGATTGATTGTATTGATAAGATAATTGGTTAGTTCATTTGAGAAAAGCTCGACTATGATCTGGATTCTATATCAACAATTGGTTAAATCAGTTAGGTAATTGATATGACCAATTTCGTGTTCCCTTATTACAATTTAGGGGTTCTTAGTAACTGCTTTCGATTAGCTTTTGAGGTTTTGTTGGTGTAACACATGTCTTGATTAGTCTATAAAGATATTTTTTTACTGTTTAGATCTGTATATTTGTATCTAATTTGTTTTTTCTTTTGGTGTATGTTGATTGGATTAGTTTTATTATAGATTTGATCTGATATGGATCCTTCGTTAGTCGTTGAATTTGTATATATCAACGTGGAATCATATGCTTGATTTCACTGATTGAATTTGATGAAACAATTTCAGATTGGGTTTGGATATTTGGATACTGAAATCATTTGATGTTTGTTGTTTTTATCTTTGGTACTGAATCTTGATTGTATTTTGTTATTCAGATGCAAATCTTTGTGAAAACACTCACTGGCAAGACCATCACTCTAGAGGTCGAGAGCTCCGATACAATTGATAATGTCAAGGCCAAGATCCAGGACAAGGAGGGAATTCCTCCAGACCAGCAGAGGCTGATTTTTGCTGGGAAGCAGCTCGAAGATGGCCGGACCCTTGCTGACTACAACATCCAGAAAGAATCTACCCTTCATTTAGTTCTCCGTCTTCGTGGTGGAATGCAAATCTTTGTCAAAACCCTAACTGGGAAGACCATTACTCTTGAGGTGGAAAGCTCAGACACCATTGATAATGTCAAAGCCAAGATCCAAGACAAGGAAGGGATCCCTCCAGACCAGCAAAGGCTGATCTTTGCCGGGAAACAGCTCGAAGATGGCCGAACGTTGGCTGATTACAAACATTCAGAAGGAGTCTACATTGCACTTGGTGCTTAGGTTACGTGGTGGTATGCAGATTTTTGTCAAGACCCTGACTGGGAAAACTATTACCCTTGAGGTGGAAAGCTCAGACACCATTGATAATGTCAAAGCCAAAATCCAAGACAAGGAAGGGATCCCTCCAGACCAGCAGAGATTGATCTTTGCCGGAAAACAGCTTGAGGATGGCCGGACCCTGGCTGACTACAACATTCAGAAAGAATCTACATTGCACTTGGTGCTCAGGCTTCGTGGTGGCATGCAAATCTTTGTAAAGACATTGACTGGTAAAACAATCACTCTCGAGGTTGAAAGTTCAGATACCATTGATAATGTCAAAGCGAAGATTCAAGATAAGGAGGGCATTCCCCCAGACCAGCAGAGGTTGATTTTTGCTGGAAAACAGCTCGAAGATGGGCGAACATTGGCTGATTACAACATCCAGAAGGAATCTACATTGCACTTGGTCTTGAGGTTGAGGGGAGGGATGCAGATCTTCGTCAAGACATTGACTGGGAAGACCATCACTCTGGAAGTAGAAAGTTCCGACACCATTGATAATGTGAAGGCGAAGATCCAGGATAAGGAGGGCATTCCCCCGGACCAGCAAAGATTAATCTTTGCTGGGAAACAGCTTGAAGATGGTCGAACCTTGGCTGATTATAACATTCAGAAGGAATCCACCCTGCATTTGGTTCTCAGGCTGCGTGGTGGCATGCAGATCTTTGTTAAGACCCTCACTGGTAAAACCATCACCTTGGAGGTTGAAAGTTCTGACACCATCGATAATGTTAAGGCCAAAATCCAAGATAAGGAGGGCATCCCACCAGACCAGCAAAGGTTGATTTTTGCTGGTAAGCAGCTCGAAGATGGCCGAACCTTGGCTGATTATAACATCCAGAAGGAATCTACTCTGCACTTGGTCTTGAGGTTGAGGGGAGGGATGCAAATATTTGTGAAGACATTGACAGGAAAGACAATCACCTTGGAGGTGGAGTCCTCGGACACCATCGATAACGTGAAGGCTAAGATCCAAGACAAGGAAGGAATCCCCCCAGATCAGCAGAGGTTGATCTTTGCCGGGAAACAACTGGAGGATGGAAGGACTCTGGCCGACTACAATATCCAGAAGGAGTCCACCCTGCACCTCGTTCTACGTCTTCGTGGTGGTTTCTGAATACTGTCCTGATTGCCGGCTATGGTGTTGCGTATGCTAGTTCTCATATCTGTGATGTTTCTCTTTTAGCTCCTGTGCCATATAATGGCCTTGAAAACAATTATTGTTCTTTTATGTTTCAGAGGTTGTGTTATAATTTAACAGTTGCTTAGGAATGATGGAAGTTGTTTAATATTTGTTGCAATAAATTTGAATTTTCCTTTCAGGTCTGCGTTGGCTCTTACATTCTGTAGTCCTGAATTTACATTCTGTAGTTCTGAACATATAGTTCCCATATGTTCGAAACTTAATCGAAATGTTAAAGCATTTGGTTGAGTTGCATTGAGATATGATTCTATAAGTCCCTATTTGGTTAGAGCTCTTGGAATTTAGGTTCTTGATAATGGCAACTGGCCAAGTTAGTCCCTTGGTAATAACTTATTGATCAAGTTTCTGAAAGAACTAGCACTATTGCTGATCAAAATTCTTAGAGAACACTCAATTATGTGTCTGGTGTTTATGAGTGCAGTAGGCAGTAGCTATTATGTTTTAAACTGGCCAAAAGTTATCTTGAGAAAAACAGTAACATTGCTGTCGCTCTGTTGAGACTCATAGACGTGTTATCGCCTTGCTGAATTTTCTGTAGAGCTCGATGAATGGCTGAGCATCCGCTCGCTCGAGCTCATCTCATCATCATTGGATGTGTAAGATTGATTGTATATATCATATCTGTCTAAATAAGAGTACTGAATAAAAAGAGAAAGAGTAGCCAAATAAATGTTTTATTAGCATACACACATAAGTGTGTTAGTTATTTAGTTACACACGATGATGTGCTTATTATATTATTATTATGTGTTACTCAAAGAAGGAGATCCCTCATCATCTCACACATTGTTGGCTGTGTCCATTTGCACATTTTGGCAAATTCATAGCCATCCTCATCATCTCCTCCATCCCTTGTCCCCCATAGCTTTGTGACCCTTTTTCAGCCATCATCAATGCTTCTTCTATTGCTTCACATCTGCACATTGGCATTACATTGTTCTTTATCTCCTCACAGCATCCCCACATGTATTGTTCTTGCTGTGATGGGTTCTCCTCGACGGCATCTCGACGACCGCCTCTTCGGCTGCCTTGTTGTCCCATTCTTAGGTACATTTCACACTGGTTGAATTGCATCCCGCGAAGTTCTTCACGGCATTGCTGCATTTGACCCCCCTGGCGCCTTGATGGGTTGTCTTCTATAACCGTCGTCGTGATGGTTGTAGCATCAGCAATGGCTAAAAGAGCCACCAATAGGCCTGCCATGATTGCTAGTTTTGCCATCGATGATGTTAGTACTTAGTAGATTGCTGAAGTTTGTGTTTCTCTTTGGAAAATGGGGGTTGTTTGTGATGATGAGGAGGATGATTTTGATGGATATTTATAGGGAAGTTTGCATGTTGCATGAAGATGTACGTGGAAGTTTTGAAGGCTAAATTGGACAACACATAAATAGACTAGATGGTTATATATGAGTACGTGGTTTGTAGTTTGTAACATGCAAAAATGGACAAATAATTGGGTGTAATAATTGGCATGCATGCACTCGGATAGAATTCGTTTTTGACTCACTTTATGTAATACTACTAAGATATTACGTGCGTTGCAACTTGTATGTGGTCAGGGCCGGTCCTTACCTATGGCTGGGCCGCGAGCGCACTAGGCCCATTTCTGAGGGGCCCCAAAATTTAAAAATATATTTATATATATTATTTTATTGGTTTAAAATTAAAAGTTATATTTATTAAATAAGTGTTATAAGTTTATAATTTTAGAATTGAAAACATTAGCATTAAAAACTATGACATCGGTTAACTATTAATATTATATTATAACGTTATTATTGTAACGTTTAATAATCAAATTCGTAAAGCAAACATGAAACATTATTCAATGAGATTAGGATAACTAAGAGTCAAAAGACAGAATTACTGTCTACTTGGCTTACTAATACTCTTTTAGTCTTTCGGTCTTTCATATGTAATATATTAGTTGTATAAGTAGAAGTACAAAGCAAATTTACTCATAATCTGATATCAGAATCAATGAAATACTATTATTTTAATAAAATAAATCAGTTGATCCATTCGTTGAGTGAATAGTGTTCGTGAATAATTTTTCTTAGGTCCAGCCTATTATATAAAGCTGAAAAAGCAACATTTTTATTTTTATTTTTCCTTTTTGTCTCCTTTTTTAATTTTTAGGGAGCTGATGGAAGTGATCTTATAGTGACAAACAATATTTCCCAAGATTAGCGATCACATTCTCTCTTTCAACTGCAACTAAATTAAGGTTTAATATTTATTATTTCGTCCTAAAAAATCAAAAAAGTACATATAGTAGATGATCATTTCTCTACAATAATGTATCAATTACGTAATTATCATCTATTTCCCCATAATACTTTGACAACTATGGCAAAAAAACATCCACATTAGTATGAATCATATGCAATCATATTTTTGTTTTTTCCATTTATAATAATGACGTAAATTCGTGTAATAGTCCTTGATAATGTAAGAGGTTGAAATTTAGTCCTCAATAATGGTAATGTTCCAATTTAGTCCCAATTGGTGGCAAAAAATTGCAGTCAACTAACTTTTGCTTTAATAATTAACGTTCACATGCAATTACTGAGGACTTTTAGGACAAAAAATGAATGTTAGAAACTTAAACATCATATTTGGTGTCTTAAAGAGTTTATCAACTCCTTTCCATCTGATGGATATGTTTTTAGTTCACTATGAAAGAGGTGGGTAAAAAAAATTAATCACCAAATATGAGTTCAAACTTTAAAATTAGTTTTTTTGTCGCAAACTACTCACAAATCGCATGTTTCCATTAATTATTAATGGAAAATTTAAGTTGGGACCAATCTGTAATTTGTTACCACTAGTGGTCACTAACAAGTGACTTTTTCACCAAGTTATTCGATTAATTTTTAGCGACATTATTCTTGCGTCTTGGTTTAAGTTAGAGTTATAATAACGGGTTGACGTAAGTTAAAAGGGCCAATAAATAATAACGATGTTTATTTGTTTGGATTTTTTAGCACCACGAATTTTGAGCACAAGTACCACGTTTTCTTTTCCATCCAACAGCTGTGGTTAATTTGGTACCAATTACCAAGGAATAGGTTTGGTATCACAAGTCCTGACTCGTACGGATCTACCTTGTCTTGAGTGGTGGTTCAAAATATATAGTACAATTAATTTTCTTAGCTATTCAACTAAGTATTGACACTTGTACTATGAATAATACCAATTATATATGGTAAATTTACAAAATTTAAAAGTTTGAACGAGATAATTATAGGGACCTCTAAATCGGTACAATGTAACATATATTAATATTTAATAAAACTATATATAACTTTTATTTATAAATTTCTTATTTCAATATAATAAAATATATCTAATATCTAACAATAAAAAGCTCAATATTATATGGATGAATCTACTATATAAAAATAAATTGATTTTGAGTAAACATCATATTATTGTTAGGGGTGCCAAATTTTAAATTATATAAGAGTGCCAATTTTTTAACTATGTTAATTAATAAGAATAAATGTGAATGTTTAGAAAATAGAGAAAATTGCCAAAATGGTCCCAGTAAATATGTGCAAGTTGCACTTTGGTCCCAGTTAATATTGTGGCTGCGGAAATGGTCCTCGATATTGGTACAAAAGGTGCGTTTTGGTCCCTAATCGTTACTTTTTAACAGTAAAACGTTAGATTGGGGCAAAAATGTAAGATTTCTCATAGTTAAGGAGAGAAAACGTGAGTATTAGTAATAGTGAGGCAAAAGTAAAAATAGTTACACCTAGTCCAATTCCCTTAACGTATGTGGCCATTTTTCATACTGCAAGTACTTGTAAATAAATAGAAATAATTTTTTTTCCCTTTTCGCTGCCCATGTATGCTGTTTGGGTTAGTAATTCAATTTTTCAAAATATTTTCTTTTCTTTAAGATTTTTCAAGAGCCCATCAACCAATGGATTCAGATAGCTCAGAGAAGCTATCAGCATTGGATATGATGGCATCCATTTTGAGAAAAAGTGGGAATTTTCTTAACCAGTTGAATAATTCTAATAATTCTGATGAATCCGAAGCTATTTCTGCTGCTTCTGTGATATCTTTGTTGGTGAAAAACAAGGAAATCACCATGGTTTGACAACTTCAATGGCTGTTTTAGTTGGGTGTTTGGTGTTGTTAATTTGGAGGAGGACTTCTTCTTCTTCAGCCAAGAAGGCGGTGGAGCCACCGAAGTCGATGATGGCTGAAAAGGAGGTGGAACCAGAAGAGGTTGATGATGGTATGATTAAAGTTTCAGTCTTTTATGCAAGCTTTTTTCCGATTTTTGAAGATTGGGACTTGGTGATTGTTTTGGTCGGGATTTTGAGAGGGAGGGAGGGTTTTGTTAATCGTCTCTGTTTTGTTTTGGTCGAATGAGGTAAATCTTCCAGACTTGGAAGATATTAATTTATTTATTTTTTATTTTTACCCCAATTTTACCTATAATTACGTATTCTGATGTTAACTGTCCTTAATTTTTAATTTTGACCCAAAGTCATCTTTTTCCGTTATAAATTAACGTTCAGGGACCAAAACGCACCTTTTGTACCAATATCGGGGACCATTTCCGCAGCCACAATATTAACTGGGACCAAAGTGCAACTTGCACATATTTACTGGGACCATTTTGGCAATTTTCTCTTAGAAAATACATTACATGGATGGAAGTATGGAACACAGTAGTTCAAAAATTTAGATTGTTTGGGGGGATTTGATCCCTGATCAACTAAGCCAATTTGTACTCTACCTTATAGGTTGTAGTCGACCGAATAGAGTCGAATATTTGGAGGTTTGAGATGTCAAAAAGGCGAACATGTTTGGGGTGGTCAAACCTGCAAAATTGGCGTTTGACTTGAGTTTGAAGGTTCGAGCCAAACAAATTCGAAAACGTTTGGCTTGGTAACTATTGGAAGAAAAATCAAGAACGAAAACCTTTTATGAACAAAAAAATCGAAAAAAATAAAAATTGAAATCGTAATTGAAGCTACAATTATATAAACAAATGTGAGGGGGAGGGGAGGGGTTTGGAGAATTGATGTTGATGAGCGATACCATGCCTCATGAGGGTGAGCGAGGCGGGAGAACGGCTTTGAGAAGAGAAGAGAAGAGATGAGACAGGGCTGAAGGGGAGGGGGGGGGGGAGATCTGGAGAGTAGAGATGAAAGAATGAGATGAGTACATAGAAATTTCTTAAAAGAATAATAAACTTATAGTGTCAGTTTGGAGTCAAAATAGTGTCGAGTTTTTGGTTTCGCTGTTGGAGTCGGTTTAGTGTCGAAATTTAGTTTTAGAGTCGGGTGTTTCCCGACACCATACCGACTCTAAAGGTCTTTAGCATCGGTTTGGTGTCGGATTTTGGCGTCACTAATGCTAATTATTCTAGTAGTAAAAGGAATATATGTGGATTGATGATGATTTTATCATTAAGTATATATATGGTGACCGAGCCGAACCTTTTCGAACGGTTTGGCTTGTTTGAAAAATACTTAATCCCAACGTTTGGGTGGATATTTAATACCCGAGCCAAACTTGGAGCCGCACCTTTTCGAGTCAAAAAGTCGAAGCTTTTTCGAATACTAACTGAACTATAGAGATTTGGCTACTGTTCAAATCCGCCCATGGTCCCAAGGCTTTTTTATCATGTAGCAGCATATGGATTTGGCTACTGTTCAAGCAATGGGATGTATAAGGTTGTGAAAATTGATCAAGAGCAAAGTAGAAACCATGATACATACATGGGCAGTCACGCGGTATTTTGTATATTCCCCTGGAGAAAGGACATGGAAATGTGTTTGAATCATTAGGCTTATGGTTTGCCAGTGGTTATGTTTGTGTTCAATTTAATTTGCTGACAAACTCCAATGGTTTATCTTTGATCCGAAGGGGCAGGACCTGATTTGTTCGTTTGATCTCAACCGTGAATCAAATCAAACGCTCCCTCCCTCTCCCACGTTGAGCACTCACAGATCAGAGTGGCGACGCTAGGATTGATTAGAGAATGTTTGTGTCTAAGCAACACTACCACGGACTACATTCTCGAGCTCCGGGTGATGAAAGAATACGGGGTGAAAGAGTCGTGGTCGAAGGAACTCATAATAAAAAAGAGAGACAGTACGTAGCCAAATAAATGTTTTATTAGCATACACACATAAGTGTGTTAGTTATTTAGTTACACACGATGATGTGCTTATTATATTATTATTATGTGTTACTCAAAGAAGCAGATCCCTCATCATCTCACACATTGTTGGCTGTGTCCATTTGCACATTTTTGGCAAATTCATAGCCATCCTCATCATCTCCTCCATCCCTTGTCCCCCATAGCTTTGTGACCCTTTTTCAGCCATCATCAATGCTTCTTCTATTGCTTCACATCTGCACATTGGCATTACATTGTTCTTTATCTCCTCACAGCATCCCCACATGTATTGTTCTTGCTGTGATGGGTTCTCCTCGACGGCATCTCGACGACCGCCTCTTCGGCTGCCTTGTTGTCCCATTCTTAGGTACATTTCACACTGGTTGAATTGCATCCCGCGAAGTTCTTCACGGCATTGCTGCATTTGACCCCCCTGGCGCCTTGATGGGTTGTCTTCTATAACTGTCGTCGTGACGGTTGTAGCATCAGCAATGGCTAAAAGAGCCACCAATAGGCCTGCCATGATTGCTAGTTTTGCCATCGATGATGTTAGTACTTAGTAGTAGTGTGATGAAGTTTGTGTTTCTCTTTGGAAAATGGGGGGTTGTTTGTGATGATGATGAGGATGATTTTGATAGATATTTATAGGGAAGTTTGCATGTTGCATGGAGATGTACGTGGAAGTTTTGAAGGCTAAATTGGACAACACATAAATAGACTAGATGGTTATATATGAGTACGTGGTTTGTCATAGTTTGTAACATGCAAAAATGGACAAATAATTCAACTGAGTTCTCATATTTTGGGTGTAATAATTGGCATGCATGCACTCTTTATTACCATCGAAACTAGACTTGTGCACGGTTCGGTTCAGTTCAATTTTAGATAAAAAAAATAACTGAATCGATCTAACTGATTATACGATAGACTGAACGAAAATCGGTTCGGTTCCAAACGATTCTGCTCATATCGGTTATAGGTCGATTCCGGTTTAATTTCGATTTTGGTAGGTTTTGGGCCTCATGTTTTGGACTAAATTTGAGCCCACTTTTGTCCTTAAAATTTTGGGCTTACTCGTTTTCCTCCGCAATATTTATTATTTTTGGAGTCAAATCTAAATGTGACTAATATAGTTATATATATATTAACTGTGACTCAAAATTAAGTTCCAAAAATAATATAATCTATTCTCCCTCTGTCTCCTTTTATCTTGATGTTTTGACTTTTCACGGTCACCAAGACACAATTTAGAACGAAAATATCTCTAATTTTACATACGTAAAAGTTATAAAAATTGATATTTCAAAAATATATATTGAAACGAATCTAACAAGATCCATCGTGACTTATTATTTCTTACCTTATGAAAATTCATGGTCAAACTTCTCAAAGTTTGACTTCAAAAAGTCAAAACATTAAGATAAGGGAAAAAAAGACGGAGGGAGTACAAGTCTAACGAATTTCTTTTAGAACTAATTTGGAAATTCGGAGTATAAGTCTATTGAGTTTCTTTTAAAACTAATTTGGAAACTCATATACACATTTTGTGAATATCACAAGCAATGTTAATGGCTTCTGCCAACACTTGGTTGGAACTTGGTTGGAATGGATCATGATTCTGGTCATTTCTCGAAGGGTTTTATTATTTCGTTTGACAGCGTCATTTTGTTGAGGAATAATTTGAACAGAGAACTCATATTAGATGACTTGATTGTTGTAACATTCATCAAATTTTTTATTTTCAAACTCTCTTGGATGATCACTTACAAATAAGTTTGACTCCTTTTGTATTTTGAATTTGGGTAGCCAGATGATAAAACACTTCAAAACAATCCGTTTTTTCTTTCAAAAATTCAATCCAAGTGAATCTAAAGTAATCATCAACTAGCACACGTTCATATCCTTTTCCTCTAATACTCTCCACTTGCATAGGCCCCATGAGATTCATGTGGATTAATTCATGAGTTTTTAAAGATGGCGGTAGTTGGTGTGACCCAATCTTTTGTACCAAAGTATAGACTCATTATTAATTTGACAACTCGAAGCTTTATATGGCGATCATTGGTAGCAATTATCACTAGGCCTTGCTCTTATCATGATGGGTTGATTAGTCGAGTCATTCACATGGAGATCCTTTTGTGAATTCCACATCCACTACATTATCACAAAGCTGATTGTTGCTAATGCAATTAGTTGTCAGTCCATATGCAAGGAGCATATTTTCGAGACTAGGTAATTCTGGAACATTGAGTGTGCCTTGTCCTATAATACCTTTGAATCCTCATCCAAAAGTGATATGTGCCCTCTTGACATCTTTAACATGCACAAGGTGAGCTTTGTTTTCCGTCATGTGTCGTGAGCATCCGCTGTCAAAGTATCATCCTTCTAACGCAGTGGCTTTAAGTAATGTTAAAAAAGCATGGCTTACCACTTGAGTTTTTGACACCCACATAGTTTTGATCATATATCGGTTTTTTCCCCTTCCATACACTTTATAACAATAGGGAGTTCTATGTCCTTTTTTGCCACAACCATAGCATCTCCACTTTTTTTTCGTGTGGCCATGTTGTTCACTCCTTTGTTGATTGCCCTAACAAATACCATTGACATCTCTACGTGTTTTTCCTTGTAGCAAGATTTCATCGAGGATGTGGGTACTTGAGTTCATCATTTTGTTCTCTTTTTCATAGATTGTACATTTCCCTCAAGTTCTCCTATTCTTGCTTTTGTGTTGCTCATTCTCAACGAGTAACATTATATTCCCTACACTCAACCTTCTTTCTCCTTCTTTAGAGTGAAGTAGACCTTAGTAAGATCATTCCAACTATTAAAGAGCTTTTCATTTTCAGCACGAGTTTCTTATGAGTCCTCTCACTTTGGCAACCTCAGAGATGTTATCAATCGGTGTGAGTAGTTGTAAATGCAATCACACTGCCATCATCTTCAGAATCCTCATTTGACATAGTGGTACAAAAATTCTTGGACAGCCTTTTCAAATACGTTGGGTATTCGACTTGAATGCGTCCAAACCCTTCACATTCTCTCTATTGTATGTCTTTCTTTTGTTTTGAGGTCTGAAAGTTGATCATTCTCCTTTGTAAACTTGTCATATCGCTTGTCATTTCTAATTGGATCCTCATTGTCATCTGATGATTTTTTGTTGAAGAAAGTTTCAAGGTTATGTTGATGTTTTTCATTATTAAAAGTCCTAAATTTTTAATAACTTCTCCGACTTTATTATCGCTACTCTCAATTTTCCAAAATTTCAGTTTGTTGAACGTTATGAATTTCTTCTTTTTTTCTTTTGAGTTTTTTAAAATTTCCTTCATATGTTTTGGGATTGCCTATTAGAACATCCATTGTATATGTGTAAGTCATTAGAATCCTCAATAGCAGTTGCCTTAGTAGTAATCGTGGAAAAGTGTCCTAAGTACTACTCACGGTATCTGTTATGTCAGTGAGAGCAGCAACACACCAACATAGAGAAGTAAAGAACAGGTATGAAACACACAAGTTGTTAATCCATTTCAGTGCCAATGAAGTACATACGTCTGTGAGGTAGCCTGTCCTGAGTAAAATTCACTATAAGAAAAGATATTACAAGAAGGGTCTTTCTCATGTGTCCACATCCTCAACGCCCTAAGCTAGACTCTTCTACAGTTACCCTGCTTTTTCTTCAACCTTCTACTATAATACCTTCCCGATATGATATGATTACAATGTGTTTTTGTAAATAGTAAAACATTATTGTTGTTGTAACAGGGTAATATAATAACTGCACATTAAGTTAGGAGTAAAGATAAGAATTTTAGCAAAACAACCTAGCTCTTTATGCTCACAAAATAATATTAGATGAATGCTCTATGTATTTCAGATAATATTCAAAGTGTGTAAGGTCCTCCTTATATAAGCAAGGTAGTCGACCTCTCGAGCATAAAGAATATGGAAGTATTCTTCGCCTTTAAACGCGTATTCCCGATTTGGTAATAAAGGAATCGGCCCATAAAAATCTTGTCTTTCTTGATCGGTTATCTTCGCCTCAAGTAGACTTTTTTTATCATAACTGGTATTTTGAGATTCAAGGAATGTATCTTGTCTTAATCCAACCGATTATTTTCAAATCTACTTGAGTCATAAAATGTATCATCGATCTTTGACTTCATTTAGGCAAGACTGGCTTAATAGACCATCTATTTTAATATTTGTACTCTACTTCATCATATTATCGTTTTGCATACTCTTATAATAATAAAAAACTTTGACCAACTTATCGCACTTATAATTAAGGGGATCATACAAAAAGAAGCATTTATAAAACTATTGAAAATACTCCATATTTACTTTATGATAGTGACGATAGATGGAGATTATTTCCATATGGAGATTGCATGTTGCACGGAACAATTACGTGGAAGTTGCGACACAACATTTACTCGACAGCACATACGAAAATAAGATAGTTTGAGTTACATGTTTTTTTTATCAGACACAAATGGACAACTTCTCAATGTTAAGTGGAAGAATTAGAAGAGGTACATGACTTAATTACAAGGCTAATATAATAATACAAAATATTTTAAAGACTTCCAATCATGTAAGTTAATATTCTTTAATTTAGTGATTTTATCCTCCATATAAAGTTAAAGGTCAACATTATTTGTTGAAATTTATAAAATTATCTAAATTAATCATCTAGCCTTATGTTTGTTTGCTTCATGGTTCACTAACTAATTTAAGAAAGGTAAGTCTTCACAATATATTTTATTTAGAATATTTATTAATTTACTTTTATATAATATGTAAATTTCCCATTCAAATTAAATTAAAAATTATGTACTACAAGCAACAACTGTGTTAAAAACACTAGTATAAGATCATTGATGAAGCTCTTTGAAGCCTCATGTTTCATATAAAATAATAGAAGATCTATTATAAAATTATTATTTTTTTTATAAACTTTTGCAATAACTATCCATAAATTTTCGTATATATTATCAAATATATTTTACCTTTACTTTTAGAAAATGGCTAAAAGTTATATATTATTTTACACATCATCAAATTAGATTTAATTAAGGTAAATTTTATTATATTAAATAAAAAATTTATATTTATTAATAAAATATTGTATATATGCGGAATTGAGTTTAATGTAGGATAATTTATATATACATGCATGATTGCGCAATAATTGGACCTGGTTGTAATGCAATTATAGAATTTGCTTGTTTTCTTTCTGGCACTCTCTAAATATTTAATTCTCTAAGTTGAATAAATAATATATGAGGGTGATGGAATTCATATCGTTTATGTTGAGCCTCCTTGAATTAAACCATTTTATGGTGTATTTTTTATTTGATTGTTTAAGATTTAAGTTCTTACTTTTTTTTATTGATTTTTATAATAAAAGGTGTCTTTACCTTATCATTATTTGGTCATTTCCTCATGTTTATTATCTTTAGTTGATCGTCTCTTTAACTAAATTATTTTAATATGAAATATTTTGTCATTAAGATACAGAAGAGGCATCTAGAAATTTATACTAAGACACGTGTAGCTGCACTTGAGGATGCTTTGGTCAGTTTGAAGAGTAGTTGCATTAATGATAGGTAATCGTAAATTTGATTCATAGATGCAATTTTATTTTAATTTGAAATAATTATAATGTCGTAGATTAGTCTATGAAACTAATATAAGTATTGTAATTTAGTTTCGAAAATAATAAATATTGTATTATGGTCTTCAAAAAAGTAGAAATTAATGTGTAATGATTATCATTATATATTGGGAATAATATCACAACATTACTTGAACTATTTTCAGGAATTAATTTGTAATAATATAATTATTTGAGACCAAAATATAATATCGTCTCACTATCTAGGACCAAATCGATAATTTTATCCATCATATGATCAGTACAACTCATTTCCACTAATTTCCTGCAAAATTAAATGAAGTGCCTAACAACAAAATTGATAATTTGCTACTATTATTGTGACATGTAGTCCATTATCAATTTTATAGGAATAGGTGGCAAGGGTGACCTTTCAAGGCCTACAATAGATCATAGACTTTTAATATCTGCCTATAAGTAAAATTGCCAAATTTGATTACTAACATCGGAATAATTTTTAAAAAATTAATATATAAAAATCATTTTTATTTAAATTAAAATAATTATTTAGTTACACAAAAATTTCTTGAAAATCTATCTTATAAATAATGTAGGAGGGGGAATTAGAGGTTGTCATTTGTTGAAGTTTTATGATTCTTTTGTAATCAATCCATACGCAACACTTGTCCAAATCAGAGAACAATCCTTGTCCAATTTCTAACTCATCATCATATATACTTTAGACTATATAATTGTGTCATTATTTCTACTTTGTTGTCACATATTCCATCTATATAATTGTCGTCACGTCATGTATTTATATACAAAATTAATTATTGAGTTAAACTTTGTTAATGTAATTACTATCAACATTTTAAAATAAATACCAACTAAATAAGATATTAATTCGCAACACGAACATTTAGTCATAGTAACTCGATAATAGACAAGAAAACTAGTTTTTCACCACTTTCCCACATGAAAAGTTCTTGTACAATATCTTAAGTAGATACTCCCTCCAATCCAAAAAGAGTGTAGTTTTAGATATTTCTAAAATATCCAAAAATAGTGTAGTTTTACATAAATCAATGTAAAATATACCACTTTTCCCCTTAATACCCCTATTTGCATAAAAGGACTCAAATCAAATAATGATTGCCTCATATTTAATTGGATAAATGGAGCACTAATGATTGCTTTTATAGGGGTAGAGATAGAAATTTTGAGTGCATTAAATGTTTCTTAATTTATGTGAAATCTCTAAAACTACATTCTTTTTGGATTGGAGGGAGTAATTGAGAAGGAACATGTACATGGGAATATCAAGAATAAAAAGCAAAGCAGAAAGTAAAGAATAAAGTCAAATTTTAATTCCTTGGACACCTATTGGATGGTAGGAGTATGAAACAATAAATTTGTATGATCATTTTAGCATAAATATGTTGATAATGGTAAAGCAAAGCATATATCTTGTGAATAAATTACTAAAAAGAGCTCAATATAAATAGAAAAGTTTGTTATATAGCATATGCTTTTCAATGTATGTTAAGTTATCAAAAAGGGAGAATCTATAAAAGAAGTTAAAGCTTCAATTTGACTATTCAACTTCCCCTACAAATACTCTCAAAAATCATCCAAATTCTTTGCCACAAAGTTTTTCTAGTATTCATATTTTCATTAGTAAATTTGTTTAGAAATGGCTCAAACTATAGTGAGATTGGTTATTCATGATAAAGGCCTAATGTATGTTTTGGGGGTGTTGAGTCTTTTGGTAGTGATTCAGAGAGGTGAAGCTTTTCAATTCTTGGTTGGAGGTTCTGGAAAATGGAGTGTTCCAAGTGATGCTAACATCTTGAATCAGTGGGCGGAGAAGAACCGGTTTCAGATAGGTGACACTATGGGTATGTTCGATACATTAACATGTTCGACGTTCTTGAATATATTATCTCAATCATGTATTATGCCTTGTATATGATCTGGTCGATCTATTCCCCCTTCGGAATGGGGCTCTGCCAGTGGATTAGTCCGGACATTGCTAGATACCACGTCAAATCTTTGTGTCGTTTCCATTCTGTCTTTTACTGTTTGTGCATTGATCTCGCATCTGTTATAACAGTATCCCCATCTTTTAAGAGTGCATATTGATGTTTTGTTTGCAGTTTTCGACTATTCTGCAGACAAGGACTCTGTACTATATGTCAAGAAAGAGGACTACGACAATTGCAACATAGATGCTCCTCTCGAGAAGTACACAGATGGCCACACTGTGTTCCAATTTAATCAATCAGGACCTCACTATTTCATCAGTGGCGTAAAAGATAATTGTCAGAAGAATCAAAAGGTGCATATAGTTGTTTTGGCAGATAGAAGTGGCAAGGGTACCAACCAAACTGTCTCGCCTCCTTCACCAGCGCCATCAGGCGAGGTGCCACCGTCTGTAGCACCAGTTGGCCAAGAATCGCCCCCTCCACCGCCCCAAGGATCTGTCGAGATCAACCCTACTCCAGCGCCTTCTCAAGAGTCCAGTCCTCCTCCTCCAAGCGCCGCTTCTTTGGTTAATATGAATGTTGTTGGATCTATTGGAGCTTTTATTGGCTCAGTCATTCTTCTAGTCTCTTAAATGTAATATCTACATTGTACACCAGATGTGATTACTTCTGCATTTGTTTCGATTTTTTGTTTGTTCCCTATGAGTTCACAAGCCTCAGTCGCATTCATATCTGTTCGTGATATTGTATGATCAAGAAATAAGCGGACTATTGTATAATCGG
Source organism: Echium plantagineum (assembly GCA_003412495.2). NCBI lineage: Eukaryota > Viridiplantae > Streptophyta > Magnoliopsida > Boraginales > Boraginaceae > Echium > Echium plantagineum. The sequence continues at coordinate 25,777,857 of CM016561.1, read as the reverse complement.
TATTGTTTTGTAATGTTTCCTTGTAAAAGTCAAATTTTATTGTGTTCAATAGTTAATGAATTTTTCAACTGTACATAGATTAAGGTTTAAACTTGGATCATGTAGGCAAAAGCCTTAAAGAAAAAGCTCTATAAGTCGCTCAACGGTAATATCTTTCGTTTTCATTCTATTGGTAGGACACAGAGCTCTCCTCGGCTTTGAGCCCTTCCTTCGATGCCTAAATTCTACTTTATTGAGCACAATTAGATACCCAAAAAAATGCAGAGTAAATGAAACTTATCACACTGCTACACTAAACTGCTTCTGCAATAACAGTCTCATGCAAGGGTAACAGAAACTTCAAAAAAAATTGTTAATGCCTATCAGTATGAAAGTTTAGGAGCTGAGATAGTCTCGGTCAGCTTAATATGACGCCTGCGCTCTAATCCTTACTACAATGAAAGATCTACCACATGGTAGAAGACAAACGACATACATATCGACTTTGAGTATCCGAATCACATTAAATGCACTTCAGCTACAGAACATTTAACTAGAAATCATGTTTATTCCAACATTGCTTAAAGAAGGTAGCAACAAAACTACTTGAAGGAAATTTAACATAAAATCTGTTTTTTGCATAAAGGAACGTCTATAACCGGAAAACGAATCAACAACTCTGGATAGAAGCATAGAAGCACATCTAGTGCAACCTTACAAGCAAGAATTGAACATTTTACATGACTCAACAGAAAAAGAATTCGGATTTACATCAGCTTGTAGTAACAATTGTTTCCGAAGAGGAAAATTTCGTAACCTTCACCACAGGGACACTTGAAATGAATGACTAATCCATCTCCTTTCTTTTCAACCCAAACAGACTCTTGATGCTCAGGCTCATCCTACAACAGCAAAAAGAAAATTTTCAAAACATCAACTCGATATTCACATAACAGTAAACTATATTACATTAATATTCCATTAACAGGCCCCAATACATTTGAAGAAGCTCCCGCCTAAGTGGGGTAAGGGGGGTCGGACAGTACTATATTATGTCCATCGATAAAGTTAATAACATAAGTTCAAGATTCTGCACAGAGTGGATTATACAACAGATATGAATCATACAAAACTAAAAGCTACAAAAGATCAAGTTTTCTTATTGACAAATTTGATGAACAACTACTCGAATTTCAAATTGTAAAACAATTAAGAAAAAGAATCTGCACAATTTAAAGAAAGCTAAATACCTTTGAGTTGTTATCAGCATTGAGATCACAGACATGATCTTCATCATCATCATCATCATCGACGTCGTCTTCTTTCATAACGTCCCCTACCCACTTCTTCATTTCTTTCATCCTATTCCTCATTCTTTTCAGCCTCTGCAAATTATGCAAATCCAGTCATACCCCTTCAACACCATTCCGAAACTCTCAAGATATCAGTTCAAATAACTATATCCTCAATCGACTTCATTTACGTTTTTGTGTCTTCGTGTCCAAATTTGACGTTTTTGTGTCTTCATGTCCAAATTTGACCACCAATTACTCTTCATTCGTTACTCCGAAAAATATAAATTTAATAACACTCGGTTGGTCTTTAAAAATAATTTCATAGTATCACTAAAACAATAATTAAGGTCCAAACGTAACACGGAAAAACAAAAACCTCAATTAAAATGAGCCCGGGGTAGTGAAGGACTCTACCTTTGAATTAAAAACGAAAACGTCAATTAAAAAAGTTTACCTTTGAATTAGGACTCTCTTCAGATACAGGGGAAAGTGGAGGAAGTGTTCTTGGCACATGAAGCAGAGGAGCAAACGCTACAGTTGGATCAGAAATACTCCTTATGAGAGCAGATGGTGGTGATGATGAAGTAGTTGGAGTCTTGGAGTTTTCAGGTGAAGTAGCATTCACCGCCATTTGACCCAAATTAGCAGAAGAACCACCAGAACCATTCCCTTTCTCGGTTCCGAAAAGAGGTATTTGATCATAGTAAATAGGCTCAGAATTCCAACGGGTGAGACCAATGAAAGGTGCTTGTTTTGGTGGTGATGTAGCATTCCAAGGGGTGGTGTTAACGGGTTCCTGGACTTTTTCAAGATGGTCACCGGAGCCATTAGTGGTAGTGGTGGTGGAGGAGGGGGGGAGGTGGAGGTTGGGTTTCTTGTTTGATGTTGAGTAATGCAATGAAGAAGGTGATCTTCTCTTGAGAGTACCACATTCTCTGCATTTCTTGAACTTGAATCGAGATCTGGTGGCGGTGGTGGTGGTGGTAGGAGGGGTGAGGGTGGTGGTGGGGGGTGAGGTGGGGGTGGGGGAGGTGGTGGAGAGGCGGAGCATGGAGAGGTTTTGGAGATCTTGATGGTGGAGGAGTTGGGAATCTTGAAAGCTCATAGCTTTTTTGCTGGTAGTTTATTTCCAACTGTTTGTTTGATATTTTGGCGCCGAAGATATAACTGATTTATAGCAGATTCTTGGGAGGGAAATAACGGTAATAATGTTAGTGATCGAGAAATTGTGCGTGATTAAATGTGTTTTAAAGATATAATCCAATTATGTGTATAAATAATATTATAGCCTAAAAATAAGCCTATATTAACCTAATCATATATTCAATATTATTTGTATTAGGCTGATATTTAATAATTTGTCTCGTATTCACTCTAAATTGTCTATTAGTATTTACTCTAATTGTCTATTGGTTCTGAATTTTTGTATTTATATATCTAATATCATTATATTCACATTCTCGTCGCATTACATATATATGGTACCCCCGAGTTATATATATACATATATATATTTAATTTATTGTGTATTGAACAATAGTTACAAAGTTTGGCACGACTCTTGAGAGTTATTTTTTGAAGGGCAAATGACTGAGTTGATCACTTATGTTTGGGTAAGGGTCTCGAAAAATAAGTGACCAACCCAATCATTTGCCTTTTTTTGAATATAAAGATGCGAGGTGGAAATGTTAATTTGAGATGTTTGTGGTAGGAGGACAAACATGTGTATGGACGGATTTACTCCTTACAAACTTATTGACTTCATCAATTTACGAAAAATTTATACGGTGTAGGTCGAGTTTAGATCACCCTAGTTTCTTGAATGGAAACAGAGGATTCAGATTGCTTATGATGTCAGTAGATACAACAACACACCCTAAAATTAGATTTTGAAATAGCAAGGCAAATATGTTCGTTGAAAAGAGATTTTCAATGCATTTTGAAATGTCAAAATCGAAGTTAAAATGAACGAATTAAGGTAAGATCAAAATTATTATAATAACTTAGGTGGAAACTTTATAAAATTGTAATTTTTCCCAAAAACCACGTTTGACTGTTAGAAGTTAATTGAACCGTTAGTTGAGGACCAAACTGCAACACTTTTGCCAATATGTGGACCAAAGTGCAACTTCGTCCCACTATCTGGGACTATTTCATCAATTAGCTCGTTGAGTATAATATCAAACAAATTTGTCTCTAATAAAGTTCGAACTCATGACCTTTTGCATGAAAGGTTGGGTCGAATGGCATAAGACTATTGAACCAGCAACGTCAACATAAACTATTTTAAGTAGTTAATACTATCTTTGATACCACAGAGGGTTTACCAGATCGGCAACTGATAGTCAAAATTGAAATAATAGAGAACATAGCTGATGGAGTCAACAAGATGAGTATTAATACTGCAGAAAATCAACAGTAGAAGAACTGAAACCAATCTCATAATTTAATCATCTAAAAGGGTAAACAAAGATTGATTTTAGAAACTCCTACAACAACCCTATTTTGTTACCTTGCAAAACTGAACAAATTGAAGCCGATGCTAGGGGAGTTAGATATGAGAACATAACATGTGTACAGTAATGTCCATAAATTGAAGCCGATGCATGCGAACGATTGTACCAACCGCGAGTTCTGTTCACGCGTTGTTTGGTTTTATACTACCATTGATATTATGGGGAAGAAATACAACATGACCAAAATATAAATTACTCTTATAATGATATCAGTAACATACTAAAGTACAAAATAGTATATAAGTTTTCTACACAATTGTTGGTTATTCTCAACAACAGATCTTAATTTAACAAGTACAATCAAAAGTTTGTCTATCCAGACTAATTTTCTCTAGTCATAGACCAAGTATTAGTATCAAAAGTTCTTCCCTAATTCGACTTTTTTAATTGCTCTCATGGTATTGTGCAAAATTGAGTCCAGAATTCCTGCAACCTGAAACACCATACATAGGAAGGTGAATTTGTGGAGAGACAATTAATACAAGTTAATGGCGAGACTGGAGAAAGAGTCTTACGGTAAAAACACCACCGATGATGGCACAGACGTTTGTGATGAAATGGGAAAAAGATTTCGGGTCTTCTGATACAAGAACCTGCGAGAAATTACAAAATATATCACAATACGCAGTTAACAAGAATTTGCTTTATACTACCTCTATGTTAATTTAATTTACTTTATCACATAACAAGGTAAAATTTTGATCTTCAATTACTCTTAGATTATGTTCTGAAAAATTATAAAAAATACAATATTATGAAACTACTTGTAAAGACAATCTATGAATTTTATATTTATAAGAATGAGTAATAATAAGTAATTGTTGGTCAAAGCTCAATTTCAAAAAATCCAAACGTCAACTGAAGTAAAATGGGGGGAGTATTAGCTTTTTAGATTTCTAATTCAAACCTGCATGGGAGAAAACTCGTAGTGGAACTTTGCAACAGGAATGTCAAAGCTGTGGATCAAACTACTGTGGGATGTGTACTCGTGCTCCTCAAGTAATTTATGAGAACTCGTCATCACCTCTGTTTTCACCACTTGGATATAATGTTCGAGCTGCAGATATATAAATTGATAGCGACATTAACATATTGTAAACTTAAGCAAAACAACTTCTATAATAGGTTCAGTATGAGACACCAGTTCCAGAAAAACAAGTGAGGGCATAATACTTCAACTGACAAGTTTGACTTATTATCAACAGATCAACTTGTAGTAATACAGACGATATTAATTCAACTACACTGGAACCATAGAAGAGAAAGTAAGGTCACAAAGAAACTAGGGAATATGGTACAAGAGTAAAGAAGTATTATTTCATTTCATTTTACTTTATGTAATTCAATAATTAACATGTAAAATATAAAAAAGGGTGAAGCTACTCTTACAGTAACATTTGCATCAGAGCCACTGGGGTTAGATATGAATGATTTGTCACTCAAGCGGCCATGACGCTGGCCAAGATATGGCTGTATTCGCTTCATATCAGCCATCTCCCTTAATGTGACCACCCTACCGAAGGAGAACTGGGAAATCACATGTGACATATTCATTTGAGAAACATCAAAAGAGTGTGAATTTGAACGAGCTGAGATGACAAGACTCCCAGGGACCTGCATAGGACATAGCACTATAAGTATATGAATTACCTTCTCCATTCAATTCTATATATCTGAAGAAGTTAGTGAAAAGTAATCATAAGGATAAAAGAAAACGGCATGCAGATAAAATATAACAGAAATAACCCAGCTAACATTTTGTACATGTAAAACTAAGCTCAGTAAAGTAATGGCATATTGCCTGACAGCCCATAAATAACCACACTAATAAAGTTAAAAAGGCGTTCATCTGGAAACATAAAATTTAAGAGTTGCAACATATATAAAACTAACGCCAATCAGAACATAATTATGTACAACATACTACTTAACATCTAGAATCTTTAGTTCTATTTGGCTTTCACTATTTAAGCTAACATCCAAGAAAGAATTAGTTACTGGTAGTATGTTTGATAAACAAGTAACAGCTTTATCTTGTTTACCTTTTTAACACGTACAAAACCCTCAATCCTACAACCTCCTGCTGATGGTGCCGGTCTCTTAATAGCATCTTTGAGACTGACAGTACTATTATCTGCATTAACTTTTTGAGACTCCAAAGATATAGGTGCTATTAGCTCTTCCATTGCCTGAATACAAAATTATATTAGGCTTGCAAGTTCTATCAGAACATAAAACAAAGTTCTTCCTTTTTAATTAAAATAACAACTATGACCTGGTATTGAAGTGAATTATTGAAAACAATAATAAACATAATAGAAAGAAGGAAAACCAAAGAGCAATGAAGTATACCACAATGTCAAATTACATGTCATTAAGAAACTGTAGTTAAATTTCTTTTCCTAAGCCCACATTTTCAGTCGTTCTCCCACTCATAAATTAATAATACTGCGAAGGTGCAGTGGGTGGGCTTTCTTTTTTAAATGAGTAATAAAACAAAAATTCAATACTGCGAAGACTTATTATGTGTTTAGCAAAAGCTTTACTAAGTCGACAAAAATAGAAGCTTGAAAGCAACATTTCGGCATAAAGGATTGCACTTGAAGCTTTTCTTGCATAACGCATACAAACATTAAAAAAAATGTTTCCAATCACCCTCTTAATACTACCTTGACCAGGCTTTCTGTATCCCGGTCTCCATAATATGCTTCATGCTCATGGTGCCCGTGATCTTCCCTGTTGACAGAAACCAACAAGGTGAAAAGTGATAACATATTCTCCTTGGAATATAATAGTTGTGTTCAAGACTATTGACTTCCTTACTTGAGGTCACTTCCTTTTCTATAAATGCGGATTGATGGGTATCCTTGTATGTGATTCCTGAAATTTCAAAAATCCCCGATATTTTTACACAATTAACTGGATAAAAGCATAGAGAAAAATGAAAAACTCCTTTTCCATGAAACTAAAAGAATGCATTTTAAAGCAAAAAATGTAAGAGCTAAAATATGGTGTGAATATAATAAGCAATTGAGAATATATCAGTAACTTAATGTATTTGGCAGAAGTAGATATTATGTCAAGACAAAAATAATCGCAAAAACGGCACCAAGGAACATAAGATTAAATAACATGTATAGAAAACCAAAAACTATAGATCGTAGGACATGGTTATGCAGTACACCAATGTTAAAGTACCTTTTGCACAAATCAACTTCTTCAGTGCAATCCACCTTGGCCAAGAGAATACGGCCATCCATCTCTGGGTCATATCTATAAATAGTAATGAAAATGAATCATGTTGCCTGCATGGCGCATTTGTGATAAATTCCAACTAAAGCTGATATGAAATAGCACATTATTATTATTTCCAAAACAATATCGAAGATATAAGCTGCACACCTCTCTCTTATAATTGTGGCTGCTTTCTCCCATGCAGGTTTCTGCAAAAAGAAAGCGATACAAAATAGGCTAAATCTTAATTTGTAAATATAGGCAACATATCACTGATTGAAATTACATCAAAATTGGAACTATGCAAGAAACACAATCAATCACATGAAGGAATGTGGATTGGTGACATTCAGTTACTAAGGTGGTTATAGGTCACAACCTGCTAATAGGCTATGCTTTCATATATGTAAGTGGCAATTAAAGGAGGGAAATCGCAAACCCACTAGCTATAGGCCAAGAGAGGCATGTCTCTAAACCAGCAAGTACTGGACATCATCAAATTCTGTTCACAGTTATAGCTGCAACTCAGCTACTGTGATAAATAGAACTTCATGAGCATACTGAGACTAATGGCACTTCAAAGAATCCCTGCTCCTATTAATTTATAATATCATGTCACATGGTCCGATTACCTCATGAGAAACTTTAGTTTATTTAAAATAGCATTAGTTCTTGACAAATTTTAGGTTGTTTAGAAGAACTGCATACGGCAAAGCTTTTCTCTCCTTCAGCTCAAATTACCACTGAACAAAAGTGTAAAATAAATTTCTAACTGTTTCATGACATAAGACTAACTTCCATTTTTTATCTCATTTGTCGCAGTATCTAATGCAATACCTTCGGGCGGAAGTAACATATAGCGTTCTAAAATCCATTACTCAAGATTTGCAAGAGTTGAGTGTAATCTAACCATTGGAAGATAGAGAATTATTTAAATTTATTAAAACAATTTGTAATCTTGAAATAAATGGAGTGCTAAATTCAACATTCCAGTGCTTGCAATAATTGCCTAATCATGACAAAAATTTAATGAATCTAATGTTAATCTATAAATCTCATTTTTGTCTAGGGAACTTCTATACTTTAGTCGTGAACTTAAAGTTGAAGATATTGTAGCATATATAATAGTTTAAAAAAAATGATGACTTAGAAAATAAATCATTTGATTGAGCAGGTGAAAGCATAAAAAAGGTGTGATTAGACATTGTTAATTTGCACACTTTAAGATCAATTGTGCCTTTACTAAATGTATTATAGAACTATAGAAGGCACGTGCAAATGAGGGTATGGTAATAGTCTAATAGACAGCAAGAAAGAGATACGTAACAAATTCATGTTTGGTAGAAATTGAACTCAGGGATTGAACATACCATCCGATTGCTGTAGTAGCACCAAGGAGCATAAAAGTTTACAACCAATATCGGAAACCTATATAATTGAGTCAATAAGTTATCTGAAGAGTATATAGAGGAAAACAAGGAATATGTACATTCTGAAGATATGAGAAAAGTAAAAGGAAAAATAAAATAGAAAGAGGAATTGCATGCACAACACTTACAAATGCGAGATCTTATCAAAACTGTGCCCATTTATTGGTACGGCTCCTTCAGGGTATTCTTCCTCATTGTCCTGGTCATGATTGACATCATGTAAAACTGATCCTGAATGAAATTGAGGTCCTGTAGGTCTTAACTTTGAATCGATTGGAAACTTGCGAACTGTCTTAGTTATATTTAACCTATTCTGCAAAACATATAACAAAAAAAAAATTAGGAAAGAGACACTCTGCTATAATTATCAAATTAAGTAACAGAGAAGACAGGATTATAGATACAAAGTAATAAATATCCTCACTGTCAAAGAGTGAACATCCATAAGTACAATTCTTCAATTACATTGTGTTAAATAAGTAAAGCAACATGCCCCAGTATCTAAAGATCCTCCCGCATCAGCGGCCAAAGCGAGAGTAAGGATTGTTGGATTGGAGATCTCTTCAATTTAATTTGTACTTCAAATATCGAAGGACTTGAAAATGGGATGTCCCATTAATATTATCAAATACTTTCATCTTGGAGAAATTTTTTATCATTGGCATTGTCAATTAAGGAGACACAATTAGTTACTTCTAAAGGAGATCGGAGTTTGCATTTCGAGAGGTCGACAAAATATCAAAAAAGGCAGTCAATTGTATCTGTAAATAAAAAGATGCTAATAAGACCAGATATGTTAAAACTTATCAAATACAGATGGATCGAAACATACCGTTCCTAGGACATCGCTTAAATCAACTGAGGCAAATTCACAAGACAGGGCTGGGAAACTGCATGGAAGAGTTTAGTTACTCAATAACTTGATAATAATATATTCTGCTGCAACAGGAGAATAAATAAACTACCAATGGAAACTGATATACATAAGAGTGTGGCGGCCAGCCTGTATATTTTATGGAAATCCTATGAAAGTGAGAAGCATGGCTACCAACACTTGAGGGAATAAGTACAGGCAAATCATGCCTCATTGAATAACCCATATGTTATGTATGCAGAAGAAGATAAACTAAACAAAAAAAGAAATCTGAGAGTTTTTTTTAGTCAACTTAAATTACAAAGTGATTTCATTAACATATCAAAGAGATGAATCAAAATCATCATCCTGTAGTTAGGGGAGCATTTTAAATATTCTTCAAACTCTGATGCTTGTTCAACAATTCTTTTCTTTTATGTGCAGGATCTGTTTAGAGAACCATAATAGCGAAATAAGTCATTACCACCTAGCATGCAATGATCATCAAATTTCATACCTATATTATCCGCTAGCTATCAATTTTTTTAGAATCAGAATCTACAAAGCAGCTGAAATCGGGAAGACACAACATCAAAAGAACGTATTGACAGAATACTGGAAGGTTAAAATTCTTACTGATTCACTCATGCTAACAACATAGAGTGAGTAATCAACAGAAGTACGATCAAAATCGAACCAAGGAATACAAAGTTCCAGCAATACCTAAAATTAAAATCCACCCTTAAGAATTTCCCATCAGGACTGCTGTCAACTACAACTGTTGTAGATGTACTCAGTTTTAGATAATCATTCAGTTCCTGGAAAAACATTGTCAAAAGAAACCTGAATTCATGATCGCTTCAAGAGAAAATATAACAGACAAAGCACCTTCATAGGCAAAACGGAGGAGGTCTCTCCATACCATTCCAAATAAAAACATCATGGAGAGAGCAGCTATAATTGATAAACCAGCACCAGATAACGATGCCTCGGTCAAATCCCGAGGAATTTTCCTGCATATGGATAATTAGACATATTAATAGCTTACAACCCTATAAAATAATTCAATAGTATAATTCATACAAGGGACCAATTTAATACAAAACGAAAGGTTAATTATAGAACCATTATGTAGAATTCCATTCATCAATTGCATAATAAACCCATTGAAAACAAAAAGCATTAATCTTCACAATTCACATACTCCCTCCAACTTATATTTCTTAACAATGTGGTCAATTCGGAACGAGAACAGAAAGCCTTCATTAAAATGAATTACAATTCAGTTTTCAAAAAATCAATTAAGATGAACTAAAATGAACTGGAGGAAGTAACCAAACAACAATGAGTTACCATTCTCTTTTAACGAAATCTAAAGCAAAGTAATTACAACAATTCTAAAACTACAATCAAACAAAGTAATCAAACTACAAACATCGACTAAATATATATTAAAGTAAACAAATTTCCTCAAATTCTACAGTTATTCCATCATTAAATATACACTTAATCAGTAAATAGGATTCAAACAAGAAAACATCAAATGAATTTCCTCAAATTATACAGTAATCACACCACTAAAGCTACATCAGAACAGCAAAAACATACAAAATCAGTAAGAATCAAACGCATTTCCTCAAATTACACAGAAAATAATAACAAAAATCAACTGATAAATAAACATTAAACCAGCAAAAATATACAAATCAGTAAAAACAAACGCATTTCCTCAAATTCTAGACTAATCACTCTAAAACATACATTAAATCAGCAAAAAAAACATATAGTCATTATATAAAAAGTTAACAAACTACATGTAGTTCATACAATTCGAACAAACCTGTAAAAGTCAACGGATTTGAGCTTAGCCGTCGAAACCATAGCTGCAGAATTCAGAATCAAACAGATCTACAATTTTCTCCAATTTATTTATTTAAATATGTTTATCTTTTTAATATTTTGTAAATGTTCAGTAAGAAACGAGGATCGAATGAAGAGGTTTTAATAGATTTGGTTCTCGGCATCAAATGGGTTTTTACTTTCTATTTTCTACTCAACCCACTCTCCCTACAGACATTAGTTACTCGTTAATATTTTAATTCGCTAATACTTAAATTCATTTTAATTGATAGCTTTCGTTTTTAAAGTATAGTTAAATATTTTTAAATTATTATTTTTACGAAATCATAATCTTATAAAGACATTTTTAGTAGTAAATCTACTGCAAACCAGCTTTATATGTAATTATATACATAATTAAATTACATAATACTTTCTCAGATTTTAATATAAGAAAATTGTTTCAAATTGTTTGACGTTCTTTATTAATTACATATACTAATTATATAAATTTATTTTTATTGACAGTTTTGGTTTCTGGAGGTGGGACTTTAATGTGAATTGTTACTTTTGATAACAGATCTAATGTAGATGGTCAGTTCTATATGTTGGATGTTACTTTGTCCATTTTAAAATAATTTATATTTTCACATATAATGATAGATCTTCGAAATCAATAATTTTTAAAACTGTATTCTATAAAAGAAAATATTATAAAAATTATTCTCAAAGATTAACCTAATCATATAAATTTTATATTGCTTCAAAATAATGACTAATAATAAAATTATTCTCAAAGATGAACCTAATCATCAGGGGCGAAATCAGGATGAAAGGGGTCCAAGTTTAAGAAAAATAAAATAGAGGGGGCCAAAATAAATATAAAAATTGTTAAGAGTATGAAAAAAGTTTGAAAATATGTTAAAAATGAAGCTTAGAGAGAACACTTGACCTCTACCTTTTAAATGAAGGATTTAACATCTAAGCTACACTTTCACTTAATTTACCTACACTTTTTATTATATATATATCACAAAAATTCAAAAAATTGCATATGCAATATAACGATACCGAAAAATCTAGGGAGGCCGGTGTCCACCCCACCCCCTAGGTCCGTCCCTGCTAATCATATAAATTTTATATTGCTTCAAAATAGTGAATTATTATGGTAATATATTTGTGAATTAACAAAAAAAAAAATTAGTAATTGACTAAATGTTATCTCAATAACCAAACATCAATCATTTTCAATTCAACAAAGCAACAAATTGTAAAACCTTATCAAAAGGCATCACTTTGCTATGTATAACTAATACTCACCTGTATCATTTTAATTACTAATATTTTCTAATTTCAACACTTAAGAGGCAAATAAAAGTTGCGTATCTCATAACATAAAATGACTATACTGTATGAAAGGGATTCACCATTTTCTTTTCTTTTACAGGTGAATAAAAATATATAACTTTTGTGTGATATTAACGGAATCTTCATATATTTTTCTCAATAACGAATATTGTACATGTTCTATCAGAATCATCTCAATTCTCAATTCAAAAGGTTTTCTACTAGAACTTTCGCCTAAACAAGGTTAACAACATTCGAGCAATAATTTAAAGCATTCACCTAATTTCACTTTAACCTAAACAAAGTTATCAACATTCAAACAACTTTTTCCAAAGCCACTGTTTTCATAATCAACAACAAAATATTGACAACAGAAGCAAAATGTCTAACGAATGCACCAGAACATTGACAATGAAGTTCGTTATAATGTCATCGATGATTGTAGGTGTAAAATCCAGTTCGGTTCATCCATGTTACTCGAAAGTAAGTGACAAGAGGGAAAAAGTGTTGAATGGTTGTATCACTAGCCATTATTAAGAAGATACGACCAAGAATAATAAAATTTGTAGTGATTCTTTGGTAATGGTCTAGTCAAACGCGGAGGCGGAGCCAGGGATGGTCCCTGTGTTAGAGGCGGAGCAAGGGGTGATCCATGTGTGCACATTACCGCCCCAAAATGTTGCAAATTGTTACATTTACATAGATTCATCACATTTGCATAGGTGTCCCCTTAGTTGGCTCCTTAAACCATTTTGTATAAGGTCATGTGTTCGAACCCGAAGGCTATATCATTCATTTATGTTGCTTCCCTCTTAAACTATTTGTTACTTAGATCTCTACACTTTCTCTTTTAACATGCTTTTCCTTTCAAACTTTTCTTTTTTTTTCAAAAACTTGTTTTTTGTTTTTGTTTTTCTTATAATTTTATTTAACTTGTTGGCCTCTCAATTTCAATAATATTTTCTTTTTCTTTTTCTATACTTTCTATTGGAAAAATTACTCATTCCATAGAGTATTAATTAACTTTCTCATTATGTATAGGTATAAAATTTTGTTCAATTATATTTTTTTTTCTAAATTATTTTATTTTGTTATTATTGAATCTCCTAAAAAATTAATTTAGTTAGTTTAATGACTTCATATTATATTACTTATCTCGTTTTGGTAACTTTTATTTAATTAATTTTTTTTTATTTTCTCTTTACTTTGATTAATAGAACTAGTTGAATGGTTGAAGAAATTATTTTAGAGAATAACTTATATTTTCATATCCTTTGAAACAATTAATTTATAACTTTCTTATTTTCCTTAAATCTGATATGTATACACACCCGAAAAGAGTAGAGTTTACGTGGGTGATTATGATTTTGCCCCTATTTCGAAGGTAGCGAAAGAGATAATTCAATTGGGGCCAAAATCATAATTTTACGCAGAAAAACAATGTTTTGGTGTGTGTGAAGTGTTGCGCTCCTGTAATGTTTAATTTTGAGTAGATCAAAATATATGTCATTCAATAACAAATTTTTTCCTAGATTCACCCCTGATCAAACGTATTATGAAGTGCAACGAACTAGGGTCTAACATAATTATATGAGTGCTCGAACGGTGCACGTACAAACAACTAGCAGCAGTGAAGCGTAACCACTGCATATGTCTGATGTGAATCAATTTTTGTACATAAAATTACAATCTGCAAGCAAAAAGTACACGCCATCAGAAAATGCATATAGGATCAAAAGATAATTTAATATAATTATCACTAATATAATGGAACCTATAAAGCATGCGGATGAAATTTGAGATTAAACATGTTGTTAAGAGCTTATGGGGTTTCACTCTAAAACCAATTGGCAATAGAGGAAGTAACCCAGGATCTTATATATTGACCCGGATAACATCGACTTCCGATGTGGATCTGCATCTTAACACTCCCCCTCACATGTAACCCAATCGTCGACGGAATTTTCCTCGCCGGAATTACTTGCCGTGACAACATCGGCGGGGTTACACCTGCCTAGCTCATTAACTCGGCTTGGCTCATGTAACCCAATTGTAAGTTTATGAATGTTACCTTATATGCTTACGAATGTTAAATTGTATTACCATATTAAGTGCTTAACATGTGTCTTTAGGGCACATTTTAGAAAGACCCTAATATATATTGTGAAACTATTAAAAATGAATAAGGAAACTAACAGTTCTGTGAACATTAATTTTTACCAAATCAGTAGAATGCTTAAATTGTGTTAAGTTGTGAATTAGTTTAACTAAATATGTGGGTGAGACCATATTAAGCAGAGTTAGTTAATGAGATCATACATTTTTTAATGTCGTAATATTTGAATTTGAATCTTTTAACATATATTGCAACGACATAAAACCAAATCTACCAAATAAAATGAAATTATATCTCGCTAAAGTCTAAATGAGGTCGATTATATTAATTCAACGTCTAGTTAGTCTCATGGACTCATGGTAGTTTATTTATTTTATTAAACACACAAATAGTTAGGACATATTTAGAGAAACAATTAACATGTTAATGTCTTTTAATTCGGATAATCGGATCAACTAATATACTTAGTCCTATCTCATTTGTAACTCATCTATGTGTTTATGTAGTTTTTATTTTGACCAAAACATTTGACAATACTAAAAATAGTTAAATGTTAATTTAGTATCCAATAGGTTCCTCTTATATTTTTATAATTTACCTCACTAAAATAATGAAAATATATTTATATTTAAATGGTTAATCACAATTTCTCAAAATTGAAAATTTTATTATCTTATTATTTGATACAAAAATTTTGATTTAATTGATTTAGGATATATATAAAAAAATATGGTATAGAAAAAGCTTAATTGACAAATATAAAATATAAAATGAAAACTAGTTAATCGACTTATAGATGAGATATCTCATGAGAAATATTACTTTATTCTTTGAAGATTGTCCTATTTATTTTAAATTTTAAAAATCAATCAAAGTATTAATCCATTTAATTCTTATATTTTAACTTTTTTGTCTGTTTTATTCAATCTTTGACCACGAATTATTTTTTTATCCATTATTATAAAAAATTATACATAATATTGTATTACATTAGATTCAAAGAAGTTTCCATAATTCAATCCATATATTTTCAATATTATTAAATTTCTTTGGAGTATTCTGATTGTAACTTTTCAATATTAAAAGATTGTATTAAAAAACAAAATCGTCAACTAATTAAATGTAGCATATTTGTATCTAGGCACCTGAACTTTTATTATATTTTCAAATTAGAATCTAAGTATTTATCTTTTCAAGTAGGCACCTCAACTTAAGTTTGGAACCTTAACTTGCGTTTTCAACTTTTAACTTTTTTTAAAGGGTAAAACACTCAAACGACATTTCTAACTAACCCAACCTCGCTCTATATCAACCATAGTTCATAATCTAACCCAAATTATTAAAATATTCAATTTTAATTAATTAAATTGGAAAACATCTTCTCAACCTTACACCCCCAACTTCACCCAACCAATCTCATAACTCCTCCCACCCACCCCACCCATCAGTATTATGAAAATATTAATAGGAACCCAAAGGTAATATCAACTTCGACATCTTCGACCAAATCACGGCTAACATTAGCAACTATTCCAAGCAAACAAAACCAGAGCTTGTTTTAATTTGCTTGCTTTGGGGAGTAGGATGAAATTGATTGAAGCTGGAGTTGTGTCGGTCTTGTTGAATTGTGTTGACTCGGGGGATTATCGAATTCAGGAGAAGGCGTTTCATTTATTTTTCGAATTTGAGCTTGAATGATGTTAATAAGGTTGTAATATAGACATTGATTGTTTTCCTTCGTATTTGCGTAGATGTATGTATACGTCCAATGGCGGTGGGGGTGTAAATTAGGAAGAAAGGTTTACTTGTAACACCTGAACTTTTCCCTATTATCGGCTCCTAAACTATTTTCGGATTTTCGTCTTAAAAAATCATATTTTCACTATTACTAACTTGCTCCTGGATTAAAGATTAATTTGAATTCAAATTGCTAAAAATGTTCGAAAATACTGAAAAATAAAAGTTGAAGTGCCGAATTTAAACTGTAGATGCCTATTTAATAAGATAAATAGTTAAGGTTCCAACTTAAAAGAATAACGAAAGTTTACGTACCTAAATGAAAAAAAAAGCCATTAAATTAATGTTGATCTAACATTTTGACCAGAAACCGTTAGTCCACACTGGGCGTTAGGAGAAAAGTGGCGAACTTCTCCAAACACAAACATACCAAAATACGTTACCATAAATTCATTAAAAAACCTTAAAACACACAAAAATATTTTGTAATAATGTTATAAATATCATCAAAATTCAAAACCCAGAAACTAATTCTTTTTGTAATTCTCTTTTATTACCTAGGAAAGTATTTATTTATATTCTTTGAATAAATCGGCAAAAAACGAAAACCAGAGACTTTTCTTGAAAATGATCAGGTGGTTGAAGCAATTACGGATCTCTTTTGGTGCTTCATTTATTTGGCTTGTTTGCTTGATTTACTTCACCCAGGTTTGTTTCTTGATCTTTTTTTTTGGTTAATTACTTTAAAGATGTTTTTTAGTGGTTGTATGTAATTGGTATTGGGGTTTAATTTCATTTTTGTTTTGTTCTTAGGTTGTTTCAATTAGTTCCTATTTTAGTTTGATTGTTCATTTGGGTGTTAACATATCGAGTATATGGGTTGTTTAAAAGTTCAGGCTTGTTGATTGGGATGGGGAACTTATTACAATGATGTTTCCTAAACTGAATAGGATCTTCGAAGACAAATGATTAAAGATTTAGGATGGTTTGGTTTCGAAAGCTTGTAAATGTATTCGTTGAAGTTTAAAGTCAATTGAATTGGACCTGTTTATAGGAAAACGTTTAACTTATTTAATAAATGTAATTAGTGTAACTTCGGAGCCAACATAGACCTGTAGCGAGTTTGTTGAAATTTGAAAATGATCTCTTCGTGCGTGTGCTATGAGCTTCTTTAAAGACTGTATCTGTTTAAGTTTTGATTCATGTTAAGCATTGCTGATTAATTTTCTCCTGAAATTTGAGTTATGTTGCACGCTGTTGCAGAAATGCGTCAATGGCAATGTGCAGTGAGCGTCTAATTTGATTTAATACTATCATGTTTGTGACTTTTTATTATTTGGTGGAATA
Organism: Echium plantagineum; assembly: GCA_003412495.2. Classification (NCBI taxonomy): domain Eukaryota; kingdom Viridiplantae; phylum Streptophyta; class Magnoliopsida; order Boraginales; family Boraginaceae; genus Echium; species Echium plantagineum. The sequence goes on along the minus strand of CM016561.1, from coordinate 25,760,164 downwards.
GGGCTTTAGATCATTTGTATGGACAGCAGTTTCGTACCAACTCAAAGACAAGTTAGAGTTAACACCTTCAGTCTCACAATTAGTAACTTCAATTGCCTTCTTTCCATGGAGCATAAAACCAATATACGGGTATATTTTCAATTTTGACCATGATTTTACTGATCACCAACTCATATTAATGTATTATATTAAATTCCTATTGCACACATAGATAGATCATAATTTTGCAGTGTCCATGGTTATGCGCTGTTAAACCGAACTATGTTTAGCCCTTTATTACACGCTTTCTGTCAGATTGTCCACGTCCGAACAGGACTCCTTTATGCAGTAGTTTATTTCATGGATTGCTATAATGCTGATAAAGGGACGCTTTTTCTGAATTGATCTAGGGGAGAAGTTATATCTATGTTCAATGTTATTTAGTAAGGGGATATAAACCAACTGTCCTCTAGAACTCTATTATGGCTCACTCTTGATTATGATCCATGGAACTCTCTTTCAAGTACAAAACTCATGACTGGAAAACGGGACAAAATGCATTGACTTCATAGAGCTAATAGCTGCTGAAATCTACCACATCTGACATAGTGCATGCTTTTAACTCAAGATTGTGTGTGCCACTTAACAACATGAATGCACATTTGGTTTTTAAATTCATCCTTTGCATGCTGGGATGAACTCTTATGAAAGTTTCATGTGCAGAATCATTTCAGATTGTATCCCGATAAAAGGAAGAAAAAGAATCCCTTATTTGGTTCTTGCAACAATTTTGTCTCTCTTCCCGTGGCTTATTTTAGGCGTAAGTTCATTCTTGAGGAATTCAAAGGTGCAGTTCACAATTCTTTTATCATTGCAAAACATAGGATCTGCAATGGCTGATGTTGTAATTGATGCAATGATCGCTGAGGCAGTACGGTCTGAAAGGTACGTTTGGCCACTCATGCCTCTTTCCATGTAGCTATTCATAAATATTTAAAACTTGAGTATAAATAGAGTCATGAAAGTTTGGCAACACGAAGCTTGGTTAATTATGACATATGAGGTCTTAAGTCTGAACAGTCCGTCAGAGAAAATGAATTATTCTATACATTAGTACTGATCTTCTTCTTAGTTGAAGCCAAATGTATATAAGAACTAATCATCACTGCATGAGAGCTATTAATAAGAACGTATTTCTAGTCTTCAACGTTCCAAATCATTCAAGATAAAGTTTGATCTTCTTATTTGACTAGTAGTCCCATCTTAGCAATGTTGAAGTATGTCTTGAGCAGTTGAGCTTTCAAAAGGACAAAGTACTAATTTTCAAAATTGACATTCAGCTTTATGCATGTGGAGATTATTTTCACTGTGGTCAGACAGGATTTGTGCTCATTAATAAACAACAACAGTAGTAGGTCATACTTTGACGAACTAATACCAGTCGTTGTTGATGTCAATAAATACACCTACCAATATGCACTGATTGAGAATATTGCAACTGAAGTTTATTTCTAATTCAAATATATCCTCCAATGATCTGGTGTTCTAAAGAATTTTAGTATCACTTTATCTCCTCTTTGTTGATACTCGCTCAATCTATATCATTATATTGTATGTTACTTTTTCTTGAATGTGATTCCAATATGTATATGTGTAATGCTCATATATTATCCTTGACCAGGGCCTCTTTTGCTGGTGATTTGCAGTCGGTATCTTGGATGTCAATGGCTTTAGGAGGAATATGTGGGAGTTTGCTTGGAGGATTGGCATTAGATAATTTAGAGATAGAGGGAATATTTCTGTTCTTTTCTGTTTTGCCAGCAGTACAGCTCTTTTCATGCTTTTTGGTGGAGGAAAACACAGTTTCTGATGAGGATCCCTCCGAAGTTTCTACTGCTAAAGAATCATCAGTAGATGATGACAAGATATCAATTGTAGAATCAAACAAGAATTCTTCAAGGCAAAGGAAGAATCGGAAGAAGACAACAGAAACATCTGTAAAAAGTAAAAGGCAGATATCTGACAGAGAAAAATCAGTTGCATCAATCTGGTTTAAATCACTGAAAATGGCTGCTCACAAACTGTTTATGGCCTTTAAACAACCAATTATATTAAGGTAATTATCTGAAGTTGGTGGTTAAAACTTGTGAACACCCTTCCCCCTAATTGCTAATGGTCTCACCTTTTCTGAGTTAATGGCTCTAACCAATGGTGCATTCTTGTTCAGGCCAATGACGTGGTTCTTCTTAGCACTTGTGACCTCTCCAAATATGTCAACAATCATGTTCTACTATCAGACAGAATACCTGAAGTTGGATGCGTCCTTTTTAGGCACGACAAGGGTTGTTGGTTGGTTAGGCCTCATGCTTGGAACATTGGTTTATAATCGCTATTTGAAGACAATGAAATTACGAAGAATTCTCTTGTATGTTGTCTCAATATTATAAAAATGTCGGCTATATTTTTCTTCACTGACCACTCAATGCGATTTTACTCTCAAAAATTGATCTTTGTTTACTGAATAAATGCAGGTTGGCTCAAGTTTTAATATCTATCTTAAGTCTTCTAGATATGGTTCTAGTGTCGAGAGTTCACTTATCATTTGGCATCTCTGACAAGATGATGGTTATTTTTGGATCCGCTCTTTCTGACGGGATCAATCAATTTAAGTACGTGCACTTTTTCCTTCAAATTTGTTCTGAATACTGAGCAGATCGTGAGTTTGAGAACCCAAAGATAACCCATCCATGCATATAAATATGTCAATGCAAAATATGGTCAAGAAATTTTCTTGGCAAATAATCACTTCTGTAGCTTGAAACGTAACAACTGATTGTTAATGTGACTTTTGTTATCATGGCAGGTTTATGCCTTTCCTCATCTTATCAGGACAGCTGTGCCCACCAGGAATTGAAGGGACTTTGTTTGCGCTCTTCATGTCTATAAATAACCTCGGATCTACATTAGGATCGTTCTTGGGTGCTGGGATGGCCTCTCTTTTAAATATATCTTCCGGATCATATGACAACTTTCTTCTAGGCATTTTCATTTACTTCGTCTGCACATTCATCCCAATTGCTTTCTTGTTTTTGATCCCAAAGGACGCAACAGGGATATCAGCAGAATAGCATAGCTGACATTTCAAACTATTATTTCCTTGAACGCCTCCTTTCATTAGAATACATGACTAATCTGTTGGAACTTAGATTATAGAGAAATGAGATCTACACTTCTTTTAGATTTTGAATGACGCTACTGATTACCAATAGTCAACGGCACTCTGGGTGATATTTGTCAGTCACAAGTCGATAAATTTCAGGTAGATATATACTTCAATATCTGGACGATGGTATGTTAAGACTTTCATATTGTATTTTGGTGGCTTATGCAAGAGTGGAGACATTTTTCGTCTCGACTATTTACTTGAAATCACAGTACTGGAGTATCATTCCTATATTTTGTGTATCATTGGCAATGCAATTTAAGCTATTGATTGTTGGCTGAATCATATTTGGAGCCTATATCATGTTTAGTTTGTCCTCTTTAGGCATCGTGCTACCCGTAGAAGCTGGAGAATGGCGTGTTCCTTATGCTGTATTAAAGTCTAAAATGAGTGCACAACTTACATCATATGGTTTGAATCTCGGACTAATATCCTTACGATTGAATGTCTAACCAATAAACTCAGTCATTTGTTGAATATGAACATATGATACTCATTACTTTTCTTTGTTTTGGAAAAGAATGGAACGAGATAAAATCCAAATAACTAGTCGAGAGCGAGCCACTCAAACACCGGAAACTCGATGTGATAACTATAAGTCTATAACTGGTTTGATGTTGTAGACAAACAAGCCTTTACCCTGCGACAGGTAAAAGAAGAAACAAAAACAAGTGATTGTTATTTTGGGAGTACAAGGGCCAAAAAAGAGGGACAGTGGTTCATAAAAAGCGTTTTTTAAATTTTTTATCAGAGCCAGGTTTCGATCCTGGGACCTGTGGGTTATGGGCCCACCACGCTTCCGCTGCGCCACTCTGATTTGTTGATTGTTTTCTCGTTTCTTTTATGACAATATCACAGAGAAGAAATAGCATGATCAATTAATAGTACGATAATTTGTTATATTTTGTGGGACACTCTATCCTACACGTAACTAAGATAATGTCAGATGTATTACCTTTTATTGTAAATTAAGTCTAAAATATCCAAAATAAAATATTTTAATAACGAAATATAACATGAAATATCATATTCACACACGATATAATATACCATATCTTATGGTTCAAAGAAGCTCATGCATGCGTGTTTGTAATGGACACGCAAAGGGGATTTGAGATATGTTCACAGAATCCCAATAGAGGATATTCCCCAAGAGAGGCAACATAGTCATTTCACAATTAAAAAAGCCAAATATTCTTGCCAAATGTCGTCTTTATTTGTTTTTCTTGTTTTATTATACCGCCTTTCTCATTGGTATTAATAGTGTACACGATGCATATTCATTTTACATCAAATAGTCTTAACAATCACCTTTATTTATAAAATATTTTAAGTTCATTATTTATTATGTCAATTTATCACTAATAATATCATATGAAAGGCATGTGACTTGTCACTAAACTTATTTAAGTCATACTTCCTCCATTTTTTTTATCTTGACTTTTAGATTTTTCAAAGTCAAACTTTGACCATGAATTTTCACTAGTCGATAAAAAAGTAATATAACCATGTTGGATCTTGTTAGATTCGTTTTAATCTATATTTTTGAAATATGAAATTTTTATTTACGCAAGTAAAATTAGAGATATTTTCGTTCTAAACCGTGTCTTGGTGACTGTAAAAAGTCAAAAAATCAAGATAAAAAAAGGACAGAGGGAGTATTTATTAATATATTTTGTGGTGAAAAATCAAAACAAAAGAAATCTTAAATAATCCATTCCAATTTTCAATATAAAATAACTCATGTTCAACACCAGTGCTGGAAATGAGTCAATCGAATAATCTAGTGGAAAATGCTCTTCCTAGTGACCAGAAGGTCATGGGTTCGAAACTCACCTCAACACTAATTTACATTAAAAAAAAAACTGGTGCTGGAAACGAGTCGGGTAACCCGTTACTCGCTTGAGGACCCCGCTCGAGTACTCGACTTGATAGTTAACGAGTAGAGTACGAGCCCAAGGTTGTGTTTGTTTCAAATACCCGACTCGCTCGACAAATACCCGGTACGTTAATAAATAATTAAATAAATTGATAATTTCAATATATATGTTAAATATAATTATCTATAATTAAGGTTTGTATATTATGAATATTTGAAATAATTAAGGTTTATTTAATTTATTAATATTTTAGATATACTAATAATTTTTTTGTGTGTTAAATAATAAGTTTTTTTCATTTTTACCTTAGCGAGTCGGGTATTTATCGAGTTGGGTCGAGTAGTATCCTTAACGAGTCGACTAATACCCGACTCATTATCTTATAAAGTCGAGTCGGGTACTAATAAAGTTGAGCTCGATACCTTATCGAGTCGGATACTACCCAACTCGTTATCTTATCGAGCTGGTCGAGTATCTATTGAGTCGGATACTACCCGACTCGTTTCCAGCACTACTCAACACACACTTAACAAAATTTTAATGGGCACAACCATATAAGATATATTTTGAGACATACTTAATTGACAAAGATATTTTGAAATATAAATAATAAATTAAAAATATTTTATAAACTTAGGTGATTATTATAATCGTTTGCCCTTCGTTGTAATGAAGTTTACATCATAATACTTAGCCAGATTGAAACTACGAATTTGATCCTCTAAGAACAACAGCATGAACTAGTACAGTGAACAATAATATATACCTTTCATTTTAAAAGTTTAACATATTATATTCGACTTATTTTAGTTGACTTTACTCCTTTTTTTGATGATATACATATCAATAATTATTATCGGTCAGTCATATTATATCCGATTCATTGTAATTGACTTTACTCTTTTTTTAATATACATCTATAATTGTTATTTGTTTTGTATATACTCCCTTTAATCCATTATAATTAATCTTTGATTTTTTAAAAATTAAAATGTAGTCATCAATTTTAATTATTACTTATTATAAAACACTTCAAAATTTATATAATTAGCTTTTATCTTTTAAAATATTGCATCATCATCATCTTCATTTTGAAAGTTTAACATACATTGTATTCTATTAACTCAATCTAATATAATTGCTGAAATATTCTCTAATAGTGTTACGAGGTTGTAGTTTAGCATCAATTGTGATATTGTTGCAGGTTAATTCTCGAACTAACAAAAAAAATTGTAGATTGGTCCACAACTTAACTTCTTCGTTAATAATTAACATCTACACATGATTAATGAGTATTTTTGAGATAAAAAATGAATTTTGAAAGCTTGAACATCATATTTGGTGCCTAAAAAAATTTTACCAACTCATTTGATGGTAAAGTTTTTTAAATCACTATGAAAGGGGTTGGTAAAGTTTTTTTATGCACCAAATATGAGTTCAAAATTTAAAATTCTTTTTTCACCCCAAAAGTACTCACAAAATCGCATATTCTATAAACTATTAATAAAAAAATTAAGTTTGGCACCGATTTGCAATTTTTTCCAAACTGCAATTATGTCGTTATTGGGGACTAAATTGCAACTATGCCGGGGTTAGGGACTAAACTGCAACCTGGTCGCATTATTGGGGAATATTTCAGCAATCGCAAATGTTATACACGGTACCTAACTACAGTACCCAACTCTTATTTCTAAATTTGCCCATACAAAATTTCAGCATCAAAAAATTTCAATTCATTTGCAATTTATCACTCCCTCTTTAGAAGTGTGAGTTTCTTTTTTCTCTCTACAAAAATTATATAAAACTGTTAATTTCTTCTCCTTGATCACCAATTCCATTAATGAGTAGATGATGATTGCTTCACGAACACGACAAGAGCTTTATCATAAAATCTCCCAATTAAAGGTAAATTCACATAATTTACAACTAAGTAATGGGCATATTGCAAAAACATAAAAAGTTCAACCTTTTTCACATAAATCAATATAACGTGTGTTCATATTCAAACAAAGACTTTGTATTCATTAAATTTTTAACTAATTCAAAGACAACAAATACCAATTAATCAAATATGATTAAAACAACAAATTAACACAAACCAATAACAAAATAAATAAATAAATAAAAATAAAGGAGAGAGCAAAAAGGTCATATCTTTATTAGCAGAAATAACATCAAATACTCCCTCCATACAAGAAAGATTGTTAGTTTGAAAATCAAAAGATTATTAACAAAATTTATAGCTTTAGTAGACACAAATTTTTGATTTGAATCAAATCCACTATTTAAGTATCGAAGTATAAAATACGTCTGATGCTTATACTCGCACGAAATTGTGGTGGTTGATGAGTAGATGATGATTGTTTGAGATTTGAGTTATCCATTCCAGATCTAGAATATGGTTGGTGTTCTAGAGAGGTTTTTTAATAGATTAAAGTTCAGAGAGAGAGGAAATTTGATAAATGAGATTGAAAGTTTTATTATCATCAATTTAAAAGGGTATTTTAGTAAATTAATATGGAGTACTGTATATAAATATACCGTATTTAGCATTACCCTTCAACAATTCGTTCCCGCTATCTAAAACATAAAAATTCAACATTATTTATAATTTACGATAAGACGAATTTCGAACACAGGATAGTAAATTCCCAGAATTTAAAATAAACATCATCTTCAACCTTCTACCTCACCCCCACCCTCAACTCCCACCCCTACTTAAGATGTATAAAACATACTCCTTGCATTGAATACGTCAATCTCTATGTTTTTGTCGACAAATAGGTCCACGATGTTGGAAGAAATTTGAGATTATGTTAAGGTCTTCATTTTAAGAAATTTAGGGGTAAAAAAAAATATAATGTAAATACCTATTTAAAATATTAAAACTTTCAGATAACTATTTAAAATAATTTCAAAAATTCACCCAAAAAAACCTAAAATGTTATTTTTATATACTTACCTCAAAAATATTAGATCAAGACCGGCACTCGAACACATATAACTACACTTTGGAATTCCCTACAAACATTTTGTGGAATTTTTCCAACATATTTTCCCCTCCCCCCACCCCCCACACCCCACCCCCCAAAATGGAAGCTCATTTCTTAATCATCGCCATTTTCTTGACAATTTCTTGCTTCCAAATCCAGAAAGTACAACCCTTTCAAGCACCCTTTCACCCCAAAGATGTTCTCCCTTTGTTACCAAACGAAGTTTCATGGCCAATTGTGAACTATCTCAACAGTGCAGTTGACATATTGCCCACTTTTGTAGGAGCAGCTTCGTCTCCAGGTACCACTTTGCAATGGAAAGGTGCTTGCTTCTACGACAATACTGCTTGGATGGAGTTTCATAATAAGAGTCAAACTCAGTTTGGTGGGGGTACTCTTCATCTGAAGGTCAATACTCTCTTGCCCATATCAAAGATATTGTCTACTTTTTTTTTTATTTTGATTGGATTTTTATATTTTCAACTAGGGCATATTTGTATTTGTTGTGTAATATACTAATATTTGGTGGAAAATATAAAAAATATTGTCTTTTTAAGCTAGGTTAGTATTAACATGGTAATTTTGATTCGAATCGGAGTTGTGGCCTGTGGGTATACATTAAGGCATCATAGTTTGTTAATTTGGTATCTGTGTGGTGGGGTTGGGGGGGAGGGGGAGGGGGGGGGGTACTCTTCATCTTAACTTCAATATTTTTTTGCCCATTCAAGAATATTTTGTAGTTTTTAATTTTGATGTTTGGCATTTTGTGTATTTGAAGAATATCGATATATGTTGTGTAGTATTTGGTGAAGATTATATAAGAAGATTGTACTTTTAAGCTAGTTTAGTACTCTCCGTTTCGAAATAGATGATTGTTTAGCAAAAAAGTGTTTAATTAAGGGGTTAGGAAAATTTAGTATTATAACTTACATAATACTCTAAAAATGAAAAGTAATCTCTAAAGCAATAACACTTAATAGGATTAAAAAAGAAAACTTGAGTTCAAAAGTACATTGAATTACATAAACATTCAACTACTTATTATGAAAAAGTAAATTTTTGCTACACAATCATTTATTTCGAAACGGAGCGAGTATTAGAAAGATTTCTTGGATGGAGTTTCATAAGAAGAAGTTAGAAACCAAACCCAGTTTGGTGGGGTACACTTTATCTCCAGGTCAATAATTTTTTACCAATCTCAAGATTATTGTCTAGTTTTCAGTTTTGATGTTTAAATATGTATATATTTGAATGAAATTTTTTGTATATGCATTGTAGAATTTGGAGAAAGTATATACAAAATATTTGGTGAAAAAGTTATGAAAAGATTGAATTTATAAGGTAGTTTAGTGAAGCTCCACAATAAGAGCCAAAGTCAATTTGGTGGCGGAACTCTTCATCTCAAGGTCAATACTGTTTTGCCTATCTAAAAAAAGTATTGTGTGATTTTCTATGTTTGGACTTTTATTTTTATATATGTTGTGTGATATTTGGTGAAAGGTAAAGTACAAAGATCGTATGTTTATGCTAGTTTAGTCTTAACATGATACTTCCAGTAAGTGATACTATTTGATGAAGTATATTTTATGCTAATACACTTATCTCAAGCTCAATAATTTTCCGCCCATCTAAATATGATTGTCTAGTTTTGAATTTTGATGTTTGGATTTGTATATTTTAAGCTCGAACATTTTTGCATATGTTGTTTGATATGTGGTGAAAAATACGTAAAAAGATAGTATGCTTAAGCTAGTTAAGTATTAACATGATAATTATGACTCCAATCAAAGTTGCCTGTTCACGTTAAAGGAGTAAAATTTGTTAATCTTGATTGAAAATCAAATTGGACTACAGTTTGGGGATGGAGGTAGTAATTTAACCTTTTCCTTTATTTTTTGAGGTTTTGTACTTCTGGAGTTCTTATCTGCTGGATTTCTTGAATTGTACTTAGGTTTATTTATGACTTGCATGTTTTGTATCTTACCACAGTATGTTATTTAGGTTTGTACTTGTTGTTTATGTTATGTAATTGAACTGTTTTGAGTTTCAAATTTGATTGCCTAGCGCTTGTAATTGATGCTAAGCTTTCTGTCCTTTTGTTGCTTAGTGCTTATTACATAATTACAGCTTAAGATACTTCTTCCTCGTTCATTTTTGGGAAGATATGATATCTTAGATTTTAGGAACCAAACTTGAAGATAATCTACAGTCCTGAGTACATATCTCACAAATGCCCTATATCCTCAGGTTACCAATGCCCACAGCTGGACATGCATGGATCTATATGTCTTTGCAACTCCATTCCGTGTCACATGGGATTATTATTTTTTGTCTCGTGAACATACCCTGGAGTTCAATGAGTGGGAGTCAAAAGCTGAGTATGACTATGTGAGTTTCTTAAATCTTTGGTAGGCCTTGTGAGCAACTTTTAAGACTTAAAATGACCACCGGACTTCATTTCCTCTATGTTTACAGGTCAAAAGCAAGGGTGTTGCAATTTTCCTCATGGAAGCAGGAATGTTGGGTACTCTTTCAGCATTTTTCAAAGTATTTCCTTTATTCACAAACACAGCATGGGGAGAAAGTTCTAATATTGCATTTCTTGAGAAGAATATGGGAGCGAATTTTGAACAGCGTCCTCAACCATGGGTTACAAACATCAGTTCTGAAGATATTCACTCTGGTGATTTTCTTGCACTATCTAAAATCCGGGGGAGATGGGGGGCTTTTGAGTCTCTAGAGAAGTGGGTTAGCGGATCTTATGCAGGGCACAGTGCAGTCTGCCTTAGAGATTCGGAAGGAAAGTTATGGGTGGCTGAGTCTGGTCATGAGAATGAGGAGGTAACATTTTCCAGTCTTTCTCAAATTACTTGTCACTGTATAGTAAAAGACAATCAATGTCTTACGTTTTATTTTTTCTGTCATTTTTTCATTTTGCCTGACTAGGTTAAAATTCATTCTTAAGGCATCACCCTCTGTGGTGCTGTTACTTGACCAACTTTGTGTGTCATTATTTATGGACTAGGCTGGAAAACATTTGTTTTAACAAATTGCCAAGTGTGCTTGAGCCCTCAGCCCCTCATGCAGTCATACTTATAGTTTAGAACCGAGACTTCTATAATTGGACAGTTAAGGACCTTCTATAAATCTTGAAGTCGGTCAGGATCCATTTTGAGTTGGTCATCCTCGTGACATATTAAAAAAGATTTCACGGTAACAAGAATTCATTCATGTCTGCCATTCTTTTTATATTTTTATTGTAGGCATCTAGGTTAAACTCATTGAAAGGTAACTCTTTGCATCTTATCATATCAAACGCAGGCAACACTGTTGGAATGGGCGTAGCGAAGTAGTTTGCCTTTTATTAAATTAATTATTACTAAATGGAAGGTTAGAGCAAGCAGTGACAAAAATTTGATGAAGCTTCAGAGAACCGCCTAACATCATATCTCAGCTTTCTTCCTTGGTAGAAGGACACTAATAAGTAAATGTAAGAGAGGAAAGGAAAATATACATTAGGAATGACTGGCAACTAAGTGTCAAGTATTCTGTGATGGTACATATATTGTTAAGTTATTTTGCATAAATGTTATAGCTACAATTATCGTGGTGTCTTTAGGGAGAAGACATTATTGCTATCCTATCATGGGAAGAGTGGTGGGACTTTGAGCTGACAAAAGATGATTCTAATCCTCACATTGCATTGCTTCCATTGCATCCTGATCTCCGTGCTAAGTTCAATGTAACAGCAGCATGGGAATATGCAAGAAGTTTGGAAGGCAAACCTTATGGGTATCACAACTTGATATTTGCCTGGATAGACACAATCGAACAGAACTATCCATCTCCCTTGGATGCTAATCTGGTAAGCATTGTTCATTTGGTGTCTTTTCCCACTCTGACACAAATTATTTCACATAATTTATTCTTATAATTACTTATCCTCTTACTATGATCCGAGTGTTCAATAACTTGTTAGATTAAATACAACAATCAAATGAATGAATTTTCCGCTCACCAACAATAAATAGGCCAGTAGTTTTGTCTATATTTGCCTGCTATTCTTCAAAACAATTTTCCTTCTTTTTCTCGTATATGCAAAATATAGTCATTTTCTAACACTGAGACGGTCATTGTACAGGTTGCTTCTGTCATGACTGTTTGGAATCAGTTACAACCTGAATATGCTGCTAACATGTGGAGTGAAGCCTTGAACAAGCGACTTGGAACCGAGGTCTTGTTTTATTGGTCAATATATTAAATCCTGGAGAAAAGAGCTAGAAAATAAATAAGTAGAACAAGTGATCACTCACTGCATTAAAAATTTATATGATGCAACATGACCATTACACACAATTGCAATTTCACTTTAATTTTTATTGGCAACTTCTCTTATGGTTGATGGAGACGGCCATTTCATTATTCACTAAAGTTGATGGAGGAAATCCTTATTTTGTAACTCAATTGCCCCCTTATATTGCATATGACCTAAGGTTGGAAGTTTAAGATTGTATATCTCGAAGTTCGTTTCACATCTAATAAATGAATCAACTAGCATTTTATTTGTAGATAGAGCTCCAATTACGAGAAAAGATGTATATAAATATATATGTAACCTGTATTAGTGTCATCATGTTGTCAAAATTTTAGTTATCTTTAATCTGTTATATGATTTTTACTTTGTTAATAACTGTGTCTGCAGAACCTCACTCTTTCGGAAATTCTAATAGAAGTTGATAAACGTGGAAAATCCTTTGGTGAGCTGTTGGCTGTTCCTGAGCAAGACAATTGGGAGTATGTTGATGGAAAGTCAGCATCATGCATTGCTTACGTTCTTGAGATCTACAAAGCGGCAGGATTATTTGGTTCAATCTCAAAATCCATACAAGTCACCGAATTTACGGTTAGTCTCTTCTCAAATTATGCTTATTCCATGTCCTATGGAGTCGATGCTTTTAGATTATCTGGCTCTTGGATATAATGGAATAAATCAAGATGGATCATTACACTGCCTAAGGTTCTTATCTATTGTGAAGTAGGATTTTATATTATTTGGCTCTTGGATTTAATGGAATATATCAATATAGTTACAATGTCTACGCTTCTTATATATTGTGAAGTAAGATTTTATATTATTTGGCTCTTGGATATAATGAAGTATATCAAATATGGATCATTACACTGCCTACACTTCTTATCTAGGGTGAAGTAGTTGATAGTGTTTGTACTTCACTCTTTAGTCAATTCGGAAACAACTTCCGTGTTATTACAGGGGTCATGTTGTGTACTATCCAATTACTCCTTACCACGCTAAGGCGGGAGCCTCATCAAAGACATTGTGACATATTAATGAACTCTTCATGTTTAGGGTAATAATTGTGTTAGCTTAGAAGAGTCTGAACAACTGCTAGATTACATGAATCTGGTTCTGCCACAGAAACATTCATCTGTGTAATAATACTGTTTGTCCCCTAATTACAGATAAAGGATGCTTACACGCTCAACTTCTATGAGAACGACTTAAAGCGATTGCCGAAGTGGTGCAATGATGGAGATACAGTGCAACTTCCTTACTGTCAAATTCGAGGGAAATATCGAATGGAGTTGCCTGGGTACAACAGTATAGATCCATATGCTCATATGAATGAAAGATGCCCCTCCTTGCCTCCCAATTATTACAGGCCAGACGGTTGCTGAAGTTACGCATATGCATATTAGTTGCCATATTATTCATATCACTAAAACATGGACATGAAAGCAGGATCATTGTCGGATAATGGATGACGTCGAACGTTGAAGTTGTACATGCCAGTAGTGCTTCTAATGTAGCCTTAATATTTGTTGACTAGTTAGAATGCATAATTATGGATGTACGAGAAAAAAAGTTTGTGTAGTTGTAAATAAAAATGAATATTTGAAATATTAGTCATTTGAGAAATCAGTTTTTTTTCTGTCAATATGTTATTTTGATCAATAGACCTACCATCGAGGGTGAGTGTAGTGTAATAGCATACAAACTCAAGCTTCAGGTAAAAGCGCACACAATTGGCTTATTTTTATTTTTGACCCTGAACTGTCACGTAAGTTTCAAATTCCAATTTGAAACTTACGTGACAGTTCAGGGTCCAAAATAAAAATAAGCCTGGGATTTATTTTTAATTTAATAAGTTTTGTTATTTGTGAATTGTGCCCAAAAGTTTAATATATGTACTATTTCGATTTTGCCCTTATTTTAAAACGAAATTACATTATATTTAGCATTTTAGGGGGTAAAATAAGACAAACCATAGTATAGGGTCCAATATAAGGCTTAGGATAGTATTAGGGTCTAATTTAAAATTTTCATCATAGTTCAGGATCGAAAATGAAAATAAGCCAACAAAATTTCATCAAACAACATGTAAACGAACAAATTTGCGCCTATCCACACAGTACGTCTCCTATCATCATCGTCGCTTGAATATTGCACAAATCGTATAACTTGATGTATGTCAGTTGCAGGTTCAAGAACCCTTCAGCAACACATATTCTCTTTATTACAACCCAACATCACCCCTAAACAAACCTCTGAAATCCATACTCAAATCTTCAAGAATGGCTTCACTCAAAAACACTTCATCATTGCTAGATTATTGTCACTTTATGTAACTTTCAAGAATCTCAATATTGTAACCAAAAGTTTCAATCTTGTTGAGAACCCAAGTACTATAATCTGGAATCAGTTCATCAGAGCCCATAAAAATGCTCACAATCATAAAAAATGTGTCCAAATTTTTTCCCAAATGGAAGGAGGGTCAATGGGCCCCATAGACAGTCCTTTGGTAAGCAAAAATAACTCTACTTCTATGTACTTTTTCTGTGTAATTTACATGTTTTGTTTGTTTGTTTGAGATTTAGAAATCAAAAATATATTTTGATAGTTGTTTTTTTGTCCCAACAGAATTGGACTCATGGTCCGCCAATGTCGATGGCCCGGCCTGATGGGTACACGTATACATATGTGATTAATGGGTGTAGTGAAGGGGGTTTGGTGAAAGAGGGGGAACAAATTCATGGGAAGGTTCTGAAGAATGGGTTCGGTTCTAATGTGTTTGTTCAGACTAATTTGGTACACTTTTACTGTGTTCTTGGAGGGGAGATTAGTTCTGTGTCTGCATTAAGACTGTTTGATGAAATGAGCGTGAGGAATGTCGTGACATGGAATTCATTGCTTTCGAGTTATTTTATGTGCGGCAATGTGGATGAGGCGAGGCAAGTCTTTAATGTTATGCCAGAGAGGAATGTGGTATCATGGACAACCATGATTGCAGGATTTGCGAAAAATGGGATGTCCAAGCAGGCGGTGTCACTGTTTCATGAAATGTGGTTGGAGGGTGTCGAATTTGATCAGGTAACTTTGGTTGCAGTGCTATCTGCTTGTTCTGAGTTGTGTGATTTAAGGCTAGGAAGATGGATTCATTCTTATGTTATCAGGATCTTGATTGCTAAGAATGTTTCAGTATTGGTTTCACTGAATAATGCATTGATACATATGTATGCAAGTTGCGGTGCAATTAGAGAAGCATACAAGTTATTTAGAAACATGCCTCAAAAGACTACAGTTTCGTGGACAAGTATAATTACTGGCTTTGCAAAACAAGGGTATGCAGAAGATGCTCTTAGAGTATATTATGAGATGGAAAGATTGGGAGATAAGGACAGTCGACCGGATGATATAACCTTGTTGAGTGTTTTGTCAGCTTGCAGCCGTGCTGGTTATGTAGATGAGGGGCGTCGTTGTTCTAAACTTATGAGTCAGAATTGGGGCATTGAGCCGAAAATCGAGCATTATGGGTGCATGGTTGATATATTGAGTAGAGCTGGCTTGTTGGACGAAGCTAAACGGCTTGTTGAGAGTATGCCCATGAAACCTAACGATGCAATTTGGGGAACTCTTCTTGGTGGATGCAGAATTCACACAAATGTGGAGTTAGCTTCTCATGTAGCTGAGAAGCTGAATGCTGAGCTGAAGGCAGAAAACTCAGCCGGATACTTTCTGCTATTGTCCGATGTGTATTCTACTGCTAAAAGGTGGAATGAAGTGGTGAATCTACGAAGAAATATGATCAAAATGGGCATGAGGAAACCTCCAGGTCAAAGTTGGATCCAGTAGATGGTATTCACCAATTTTATGCTTAGTTATTGAGGTCACAAGCATATATAGTGTTTGCATTTACACTAACTATGATGCTTACCTAGTGCAAAATAGTAGATAGTTTTTGCACTTTTGTCAACCTGGGAGTGCCTATTTGGTATCATGACAGTGAGGTTATATACTATCAGACCCTTTTACCAGCACGTGCGGGAGCCTCTTCAAAGAGATTGAGGCATGCTATATGAATTGATATCACACACATGCATCTTTAGTCTATGATGAGGTCATATGGGGGTTCGGAAATGAATTTTTACGAGAGAATCATTGCACACAAATAAACCAATACCATATAAGTGTCAAGTATTGTACTAAGACCATTGTCTAAGTTTGTTCAAGAGTCATGAGACTACGAGAGATACATTTGCTAATACACAATACTGTACTCAATTGTAAGTAAAGTTCTCAATAGATGGAATGAGTATTTTAAAGGTTTATCCTCTTTCTTTTGATCATAATTCGTGCAGAAAAGGTATCACAAAACTGCATATTGCAGTCACTCTTTCTTGGGTGGAAAATGATTTCCTCCCGTAACAAGCTTGTACAGATAAAATGCAGTCATCACCACGCTGCAGAAGAAGTAACGCAAGAAAATATTCAGAAATGAGTTTTTGGGCGATTGCCCAATGACCCAAATGAAAAAACAACTTAAAGAACACAAAAGGAAACAAATTAAGTAAAGAATGAGTATGATTTGCTTTAGTTCTTACGAATTAAAATCTAAACTCATACCAAGACACTAAGATCTAGGACACATGAGCTTAACGGAGGTGTGAGCTTTCAACATTCCTCTTCATATGGAGATATATTGTTGAAGTCCCACTTTCCTTTTTATATAAACAAATGGAGACATACATATCAAATGAGCATAATGAAGTGATGATGGATTCAAGGACAAGCTACATGCCCCAATGGCTATAAAAAGGCTCCTGAGCGGAGGCGGGGGAGGGAGGATCAGCTCAGAGAGTACGAGTCCTTCTCGGTGATGATAGGGAGGTTGTTTTCCGAATTGACCCAAAATGAAGTACTAAGATTATCTACTATTTCATAATAGATTAAAAAACGTAGGTAGTGTAATGAGCCGATTTGATTTATTTCATTATATCCAAGAGTCAGATATCACAAAGTTTGTGACTCCATATGACAACACTCATAAGCACACATTCAATTCTAAACATAAATACCTGATTCCAGCAACTATGCCTGCCGGCATTATCTTTGAAGTCCTCAAATAGCGCTGAGACATAACCCATGTCAGAACAGCAGCACAGACTGTTAAAAGCCATGAAAAGAGGAAATTTAGTTTCACTTTAACAAAGATTAGATGCAACAACTGAAGAAGATTGAACACCAGAAGCACATGCAACGATGCTGGCGCTGTACTACTTTTTGTTCTTAATAAAGAATATTGATGGTATACGTGGAGGATACAGGAAACAAAATTTAATCATCATTGGGAGCTATCTAGACTCTGGAGGTGAACATTTCTTTTCATTGTAAGTAACTTTCTAATGGAAACTAATGGCAAAACCAAGTAGAAATAGTCATATGGGTCAAGAAAGTAAAGATCACAATATGCACGGTAAGGCTGGAGCTAAGAGGGCAGCAACCTTCTCGAGGATCAATAAATTATTTATATTTTGTATAAGTTGGTAATGATCCACCACATTCCTAATTGAGTTGATCATCCCTAAAGCATATTTGCCCCCTTAATGATCTACCATAATAATTGAGTCGGTCTTCAAAGCATTTTAGCTTACCCCCCCAGATTTGCATCCTCATATTCACCCCATTATCGCATTAAATCTAAACCATAATGTGAGTTTATTTGAAGTGACCAACATTGTTTAGCAAGCAGGAAGGCATCTATATTCGAGATGTAAGGGTCTCAGCGACTCATTTGATAAACAAAAATGTCAGCCATAAAATTATATCTTCTTCATCAATCACCAATCATATGAGACACCAACGAAGAACAACCAAACATGCCTTCTTACTTTATCAAATACATATAGTATGATTGCTACAAGATCAAAAGTTTTAGGCAGGAAAAAATTGCATCCATTACGACAACATGCCCACAAATCCTATATTGAGACTCCGACTAAATGGAGTAAGGGTTGGTTTGTATGCAGCTTTACCGCGTATATGGCCTGTGCTAACACAAAGACTATTTTTCCAATTGATCCAACATGAAGTGCAACCAGTATCTACTAATTGTTTACTCCACACTAGATAAGAAATTATGAACCCTCACCCCTTACGTGTATCTACTAATTCTTATCTGTATGAAGTAGTATAGTCTTCTTGACTCCACTCTCAGTCAATTGCGAAACAACATCTCTGTTAATACAATGGTAAGACTATGTACTATACGAGCCCTCACCCCTTACCCTGCTTAGCATACTCTTCAAAAGCATCGGGCATGTTAATGTTAATGTATTTTACACGAGTGCACGAGAATATAAAATATTTGACTCCATAATCATAAACCATAGAATAATATAATAACAAACACATACTTCTGAAATCTTTACACCTACATAAAAAAAACTGAAAATTTGATATTTTCATACCTGTTTCAAGAATCAATGCAAAATATGAGTTCTTTTTCTTGTGGAAAGCCTGGAGACTGAGATAGCCAGCCAAAACAAGCACCAATCCAGTCCCCATTCCTCCAGCAAGTGAAGCTGTGCTCCCTTTCTTGGCATACCCAATTATGCCACCTGTCATCATAACAAGTCCATAGGGGATTGTGAAGCAAAAATCATGCATTTTTCTAACTGGGTTTTGAATAAAGATTGAAACTTTGAAGATTTCAGTAATCAAATTTGAGATCAAGAATTGAAAAAGAGTTGATTTTTATGGAAGGAAATGTGGTTTGTGATGAAATTGCATATACCCAATTGTTGTTTACTGTGATTTTAATCAAGATTAGGATTAGAGTGAAATCTAGTCAATGGATCACCAACTCCATTTGTACTATATTTTATTATTTGGACTTTGGAAGGACAAGTCAGGTAATTGACCATTGAATTGTTCAAAATATGGTTATTGTGTGTGTTCACCACATTCCCACTTCCCTTCACAACTATACACACCCAAATAATAAAATTGGAGTTGAAATGACTATATTATCCAATTTCATTCAAACACAAGGGGTTGTAGCGGCACAATAGTACAATAGTACTTCCTCCGCCCCAAAATAATTGACACATTTTTTACCTTTTGTGGTCAACAAAACACGATTTAAAAGTGAATATGTCTTATTTTACATGTCAAAAAATTATTATAGTTGATATTTTAAAAATGTATGTTGAGACAAGTCTAACAAGATCTCATATGATTATATTATTTTTTATGATTTAATAAGAATTCATGATCTAATTTATAAAAATTTGACTATGAAAAGTTAATTATGCCAATCATTTAGGAACGGAGGGAGTAACAAAATTGGAATTGTAAACATAAGGGATGGTAGGGGCAAAATAGTACTTCAGTGCTGGAGAAACATAGTACTAATTGTGTAATGGTACAATATTTTAGTGGGCATATGAGTTGTGATGGCTGGATTTGTCAACAACCATCTCTTTTGTTTGCTGTGATCAAAGTTGAATATGTCAGTAAATACATTATTTTTTTCTCAACAAGGTTGTATCTAGAAGAACATTAGTTTTATAACATGATAATTCTCCATTTCACATTTAATACTTATCAAGTTTTTAGATTTGTCTCGAAATAAACTTCAGTTGATAAAAAGCATGAATGTTAAAATAACAGTCTAGACCTTTTGTACGACCTGCAAGAGGCTGAATTACGTGTTGGAAGGATAAATACGTAAATTCAAGTCCCATGAATTTTCGAGATTTATCTCTTTATGATGGCTTAGAACAAGGTACGGTTGGACGCCTACGATAAGAATATCATCATTTTTTTGAGTTTAGATTCTTTTCACATTTTCTTATAACGTCCTTTGTTATTATTAATTTTCTATTTTAACGTATTGTCAAAGTTGTAAATGGAGTAAAATAAAGTAGAAAAGGAAATGGATTTAATAAATAAGATAAGAACATATCAAATATAGTAGGAAACGAATTTTAAAGAATACCTTACAGATTTACGCCATGTTTCTTCTATTCTATTTTCTTTGACTTAATGTTGTGGTATGTAATTCTTAAATGTAAAAAGCTATCACAAAATTTTTATGTTAGTTTAAATTTGTGAAGGAAAAATGAAATAATATGAGATGAATTTACATATTTATGAAATTTCGTGTAAATGTAAAGTAAGCAAACAAAATAAGATGGGGAAAATAGTATTATAGGACTATTTACAATGACATGTTAGAATAATCAAAAATTCATCTAATAATTCTTTTGATATAAGTGTTGAATTGAGATGAAGAGAAGTGTTGACTCCTTTTAAACATGTTAAATTTTTTTTGAGAAAAGTGGGTCATATTGTCATATTGTATCATGGTAACAAATAATTACATAAAATAATGTGTGATAGAAAAATATGCGTGACTGATATCAAAAATTGAAAGAGATAGAATTGTGATTAAACTTTTGGGGTTCGTGCCAAACTTTGACTACAAATTATTATTATTTTCGTTAATCGTCCCAAAAATTTGATATGTCTAAATTCGTTTTAATATATTTTAACAATACTTCTTTTGAAATTTTCAATAATGTGTGTACAAAAAGTTTAATTACTACCTCCCTCCCAATTGGTTTGTCCCATTCCCTTTTGCAGGAAGTTTTAGAAAATTTTAAATTAATTTCACATTATTAACTTTTCCCCGTAATTTTGAACTAAAAAATACTCAATTTTAGGAGTTCCAAAGAACGAAGAAGTGGACAAACATAATGGGATGTAAACTATTAAAATTGTGTCCCGAAAAGAAAAAATCTGTTAAAATGAAATGAAAGTAGTGATAACATCACATTCTCACAAAAATCCACAAAAGAAAGGACACAACTAGAAGCTAACCATCATTTTTAAGTTCATAGTAGTAGATTAATATGTGTATTGTGTGATAAACATATATGTCAGTATTTGATGAATAAGCTTATAAAGACACGTGTCAGTATTTTATAGAGATGTATGACGTAATATGAGACATGTCATTGTCTTAGTGTGCGATGATTGGACTTGTAAAGACATGTGTCACAGTTTGATGACTAATAAAAGCTTTGCATGCAATATATGGCCAAATTTACAATCAAATGGGAAACAAAATCATTAAAAAGGTTTTATGAATCTTTAACGTCATGGACTTGAAATATGCACAAGAACTTTTAGGCTATGTACATATATAACATCTTTATGGATGTAGTGCTTTACATGATAAGAAATACAATATTACTCATATGGCAAAATGCGTTTTATTTCATAACTAGGAAACTGTATTAATATACAAAAGATACTACCTATAATAGAGATGTTAGAAAAAAAATGCAACTATTGAACATCCACAATCAAGTGTTTAAAGGGTGTTGAAATATTTCAACATGTTGAATGTTGGTAAGACCATGTACAATGCTAAACTTATTCAATGTTCATTATTTCATTTCCCATTTCCTAATACTGCATGTCATCTTATGTCTCTCTCAGCTAACAATTCAATACTCACCTAATTTTCATACTTTAATTTACATGGTCTTGTTCAATAAAATGCAACACCTTTCTAACTCATCACCATATATCTCACCAATTTTATATCATTTCTGTTTTATTATATTTTTTAATTTTATAATCACATAATAATAACAGTTTTTATAATTAAATAATAATTTTTACACTTAAATAATTCAAGTTTGATATTTTTTTGATCTATTTTAATAAAAGATTTTAGAAACTTAAATAAAAACAATATGTTAAGTGTAGTTGAATAATTATATTATAAAATGTTTCTTTTGTATCAAATGAAATAAACCAAGTCTCCTATTTATATAGAGACTTTATAGACTCATCACTCCAAGCTTCATTGTTTTCATGCAAGACATGAATGCATCTTTCATGCAAAGCTTATTAGTCATTAGTCATTACTCATTACACACAAAACCGAGATATTTGTTACCCGGTCTATAGCCAGAAACTCCGCTCTGTGTGGATCAGCAGCAAAGGAGTCGCTTCTGAAAGCGTGGAGGGTAGCGTTGGAATCCAACAGCCAGATAGGAAAACAATGATTAACAATATAAGATACATTCAACATTTCTTTTTTTTGATTCATAAACACTCTAATATATATTGTACTCTAATTCATGCAAAACTGGGTGGCAAAAGCATTCCCTTTCGCCAAGAAGTATATGAAAGACTATTATAACATGTATGACAGCTTATAACTTATCATCAGTGCATGGTGCTTAGCAACTTGAGAGCTATCTCCTCCTGCTCTGCCAAAGATATGGAATCAGGCTTGATACTCACATTCATATCCTTCCTCTTATCCTCACCGTCATCGTCACTATCGAAGTAAATCTTTGCTTTCTTGTTGGTTCTATCTTCACTTGCATCATCCTCGGAGGAATCGTCATCATCCTCGTCTTCATCTCTTGCTCTCTTCCACTTGATCTTTTCCTTCAGTCGTTTTTCCCTCCGACGTTCTCGATCCAGGGCCTTGTCTTCCTTGTCTGCCATCTTCAACTTCTTCCGCAACTCTTCATATCTCTGTTTAACTGCAGCAGAACCAACCACAAAGAGAGCCATGAAAGATTAGCTTGCATCAATTAACGTGGGCAAAAAGTTACTTAACTTTGATACATCACAAATGTGCAATTTGGTTCAATAAATTAGAGCATTAAGTTCAATAAAATGAAGATACACCATTGGTTAAATTAAAAGTGGGTTATAAAATGGTTTATGATGCAGCGAGCCATTGACGACTTGACGTACCTCTGTCTTCGTCTAATTGGAGCAAATCCGAGCCACTATTTGCATCACCAAATCTTGCTAGTGGGGCTAACGTGTGGCCTTCATCATCAAATACAACCCTTGTTCCCACTGGTCTATGTACATTGATCTTCAACTTCTTTGGTTTCAAAACACTCTTTGCAGGCCTACAGAGAAAATATACATCTTAATAGATATCATAGGGAGAAAAGACAGAAACGAATTGTATGTAGACCAGTGACACAACTTTTCTTTTTCCTTTTTTGTTTGTTTGCAGGGACAGTGCAGATGTAAGCGGACCATACACTCAATGAAAAGTGAAAACAGTAATCAGTGAAAGATTAAATAGAATGAATGAGGAAGACGACGATTTGTACATACACGGCCTGTCCAAGTGCAAGCGGTTCCACTTCAAGTGCAAGTGGCTCCACTTCATTTGTGGTACCCTTCGCCTGGAAAAAATCATTATCTTCATCTATTTTCACTTCTGGTTCTCTGGACAACGGTGTAACATTTTTACTCTTTTCTGGTAAAACAGGCAGTTCTTCAGATTCATTTTTGCCCTTAGCTTTCTGTTTTAGGAAACGGATCTTGGGTGTCATTGGAAGACCTAATGATGCAGAGTATTCATCAATCGGGAGCTCTGTGACATTAAAAATCTCTTTGTCGCGCTGTTTATGAATTGACTTTAAATATGTAATGAAGGCTCTCTGAGCCAAATGCTGCAGATCAGGAAGTTGGACCAATAGAGCAGCTAGCAGTCCTGAAACAGATTGTAATTTCTCTTTATTTGCCTGCATGGTTGAGACATCACCAAGTAAACTTGTGAGTGAGCTAGATACTACAAATAATGTGCACTTTAGATATAATTAGTTTTGTGAGGAGTCTATCACACCTTGATGAGTCTGATGGGTATCTTTTTTTCTTCTAATTTATTCACCATTTTCATTTCTGATGGCATGAGGAATATAACAGACTTTCCACCAGACTGGTACCGGGCAGTTCGGCCCACTCTGTGTATGTATGTTGCAACATCTTCGGGGCAGTCCACCTAAATTTTAGAACCATTAAACTCTGGCCCCAATATTTTCCCACTGTATAAGGAATGAAATAATTCAAGTACTTTATAGAATACCTGAACAACCCAATCAACTGACTTGTTAAAATCAAGCCCTCTTGACGCAACATCAGTACAAAAAATAATAGATCGCTTTTCCTCACAAAACTGAGCATATATCGCCATGCGTGTTTCCTGCTTCATCCTTCCATGAAGACATTTCAAAGGGACCCCAGGGCGCAGTTTCTTGAATGCTTCAAAAACAAACTTAACCTGGTCCAATTCAAGACAGAAAGTGTTACCAATGCAATTTAGCTCTTATTATTCTATTCCTACTTTTCTGTTGTTCAATGCAAGTACCTGCTTGCAGCTTGAAAGAAACACCAATATCCTTGAATTAAGATGCGCCTTAACAAAACTCCACAACATGTCAAACTTTTGATCAAGAGGAACAGTAACTGCCGTCTGTTGCAGGCGATTGGGAGTTGCTGCCTCAGATTCTTCGTGCACACTTAGGTACTCAGGGTCTTTTAGGCTGAGCCTTGCAAGATCTTGAACGGACTTGGTCTGTGTAGCAGAGAAAAGAAATGTTTGCCGGTGTTTGGGCAACTGGGAAATTATGGCGTTCACTTCTTTCTTAAATCCCACATCAAGAATGCGATCTGCCTCATCAAGAACCAAGACCTATTCCCCAACCCAAAAGCAGCAATAAAATCAGCAACTCAATAATACAGTAGTTTTCTAGATCTATCAAGTTAGGAGTATTTCATATATGAAGAACTGTTGCTTTTGTTGCTTCTGTTTCAATCCAACAATTTCCATGGCCTGAGTACAATAGACTATGCTCGATTAAACAGTCACTCTCACTCCCAAAAAAATCTAGACAAACAGAACATAGAATGTTTTTATCTTGGAGAAGCTATTAGGGGGTGACTAAGCCTCATCATGTGGCAAGACCTCCAAATTCTCCTTTTGCATTATTTTGTGTGGCAAGTGTACGGTATGGTCCACATTTACGTTATAGTCTGAAAATTTAAGATTTCATCTATGTATTTGTTTGTTAAGATAAAGGAAACAGGAAGGTGGGAATTTGGACCTGGAGCCCTGAGCACTCGAAGTTTGGGGTTTCATCCATGTGTTGTAGAAGCCGTCCTGGTGTACAAACTAAAATGTTTAGCGAATTAACATGCTCTTTCTCCTCGTCGACATCTTTGCGACCACCTATGAGAAGACCAGCACTGAACCCATGATACTTCCCAACAGATTTTAACACGTCAAAAAGCTGGCCAGCTAACTCCCTCGTAGGGGACATTATGATGCATCCAACTCCATCCTCTGGACCCCATCTAGATTTGTTCAACTTCTCCAGAATCTACGGAATACATGACATTCTTCTGTTAGAAAACAATAGAATACACAACAGGGTCAAAGTATTCCTATCATTGCAATTTTCAATGAGAGGAGCCAATTATTAGTGGGGTGGTTAAATACCAGAGCATATCACATGTGAATCCAGAAAAGTTCCCGAACATTTCCATTTGCTAAATTTTGACAACAAACACATCAAACAGAATACTAATAGCATATAGTAATAAGACGGTTTCGAATACCTAAATTACATCAACCACAAATGCATATTGCATATATTAATAAGATAGTTTTGGCTACCTAAATTACATGAACCATAAATGCATTAACTAACCTATTAATTGCATATAGTAGTAAGACAGAGTGGAATATCTAGACTACATAATCAAGAAACACTAAATTTTATTTGTATTAGCAAATTCCCAAGTTTCTCAAAGTTAATGTGCGCCACCCGCCACTTCTTTTTGGTACACTATACCTTATCAACAACATTCAGCTCTATTTTCTTAGCATCAGAATCAATCTAACGAAAAAGCCAAAACATGAACATTAAATTAACAAAAATTCATTAAATCCGTCCTTTAGGATATAAATCTTGGTATTCATCACATCGAAATGTCCTGAGGGCTAATATCACACTAATGGAGCCACATTTGCACATCATCTCATATAGATCGACATGAACTTCCAAAAGTTTATGAACATATCTTACTTTCGCAAGAAGCATATGACAAATGTCTGTATCATATATATAATAATATATTTATACAACTTGGTCAATTACTTGACCAATCTTCATTAAAAAATTGCTAACAAAAACATAAAATAAATTCAACCTTACATCAATAACACAATAAACTAACAAAAATGCACTTAGAATAACTCACAGGAATAATGAAAGCAAGGGTCTTTCCGGACCCAGTCTTTGCAGCACCAAGTATATCTCGACCACAGAGAGAATGAGGCAAGGAAGCTCTCTGAATATCAGTCATATTTTTATATTTAGCTTGAGCTAACCCATCTTTAGTCTTCTTAGATAAAGGCAACTGACTAAACTTCTCTGCCCCGGCATAGCGGGAAAAGGTCCCATCGGGTAGCCTACCAATTTGGGACTTCTCTGGCAGTGGAGGAAGGGAAAGGGGGTTGGAACCCGACTCAGGTTTTCCGGATTCAACCCATGCTTCGAGGAGCTCAATTTCTTGAGCCTCGTGATTGCGTACTTGGACCTTGTATTTTTTGGACTTCGTTCCACGATTCGTCATGTTCGTAATCAGTTCACCAGCAGTAACGATTAACTAAGAAACCTGAGGAAATGTAGCTATATACAATCAGGGCTTACAGATTATCTACTTTCTAAAGACGCAATATATCCATACTAAATTACTACTCTCGAAACATATAAAAATTCATTTTTTTTGTTAACCACTTTAATAATCTTCAAACACCATAACATAAAAAATTCAATTTTAAAAAATCAAAAACTAATGCTAAGCTAGAAACTACAATAAACAAACAAAAATATTTATTGAATTAGTGAAGTCCGTCATTCAACTACTATAACTCAACAACCAATAAACAATGAACTATAACATCATCAACTTTTTTATAACAATAAAATTTCAGCTATAATTATCAGAAGTTAAAAAAAATACAAATTACAGGTTCAACTTGATAGAGATAATTATCAACTAGAAGAAATAAACAAATATAGGAATTAATCAAAAACAATAAAATTGAAATTTGCAAAATGTTATACCTAAAATTGGAATTTAGGGGGAGGGGGTTGCAGATGTGTGAGGGGAATGGAAATTAGGGTGTAGGGTTTTAGCGGAAGAAATATGTTATTGCTTAATTTCATCTGACCCCCCGCATTATGCACTAGGTTTCAATTTATTGCCTCAGCTTTTTATCTTTTCATTTACTTCCTCAATTAATTTTTTTGTGGTAAAATGGACGAAGTCGGTTTTACGTAGGGTTAACATCACATTTGAAACTATATAATTGGTTGTTGATAACTTCATAAGAAAAACTAATCAAAAGGTATATTGAAAATATTAATTTACAATTAATTATGCTCGAAAGACAAGTACTTCGAAATAAAAAATTAAATCTAGAAAGATTAATAAAAAAGAATGGGGGAGTATGAAGCTACCAACCAACTACCTCCTTTTTAATAAGTTGGCAAGGATAAAATTGTTCAAAACTCATTGGTTGGTTGGTTGGTTGGTTGATAACTTCATACTCTCTCCGTTCTTTTTCATTTGTCTTTCTAGATTTAATTTTTTGTTTTTAATATTTGTCTTTCTAGCATAATTAATTGTAAAGTTATATTTTTCAATGTCCTTTTTTATTACTTTTTCTTATGAAGTTATCAACCAACCACTTATATAATTTCAATTAATTGTCATTTTATATTTTCAATATACCTTTTTGACTGACTTTTATTTTTCTTAATCTATGTGCAAATGATTAGAAAGAAAAATAAAAAAGAATGGAAGGAGTATAAACAATCACTACCATTGATGGAAAAAGTTTGTAATAATCTCTCATCTTAATAGTCCTACAACTGTTGTCTATGAAGGTGGCCACTTACCACCATTTATAAAATCATCATTCCAACAAATTAACTCCAAGATGCACAAAAACAATAAAAAGATCAATTGTGATCATTTTGAAGAAGGTTAATGATTTTCGCACTTCACGTCTTGATAACGGCCTCCATACGTACTCTACATCTTAATAACGGCACTCCGCACTCTATTCTAAGTGATTCCATAATCACAAAAAGATGGAGTACCAATATTAAGAATTGGAGTGAAAAAATCATTAGTCTTCGAGAATGGTCTGCAATGCAGGCCTCCAAGACCTCTGCTGACAACCATCTCCTACATTATCCATTATCTCAATCATCACTTCTTGAATTGTTAGCCCTTCAAGATTTGCCCTCTTCATCAATTCCTCTAATTGTTTTTTTGAGATCTTGATCTTCACTTCTGTCTTATTATCAGAAGATGTAATAAACTTCAAAATATTCTCCTTCCTTTTACTTATTACCTCTTCTTCATATAATCTTTCTTGATTTGACAACAACTTCTTAGATATAGTAGAAGGCCAATCTTCACTACCAAGATTAATGGATGCATGTTTCTTGCAACAATTTCCCATATATATATCTATATATCTATATATTAGTAAATAATGTTTCCTCCTTTGTTTGTATTTTATTTATATATTGGTTTAGTTATAAAATTAAACTTTCTTTTGTGGATTGAAATATAGATATTTGAAGTTATATATAGAAGGTGAGCTTTTATATATATGAAGGGGGGGGGGGGTGCATGCTTAGTGGAACCGAAAGGTAGAGCACTTATAGTGAGCTCATTAACAATAAGGTGTGAATAATTGACAAACTTAGAATCTAGATGTGAACTTAAACAACAAAATGGAATCTATGTTACAATAAAAAGAATTGTGGAAAGTTGCATTGCATCCCACATAATAGCATGCACTTACTAAAGGGATACTAAATCAAAGTAAGTTTAGCTAATTAGCTTTATTTACGTAATTGAAGTCGATTATATGATTACGATGCATTCAGTTAACTTCATGATCGATTATTCCTTCTATTAAATATTTAAATTCATGAATTCTAGTTTCTTAGAAATAGTTTATGTCCGACGCACTTCTTATATTTATGTTCTTGTATGTCTATCATCATAATAACTTCATATCTTCTAGTTAAAGAGAAATAGAAAGTAGAATAAATTAAAAAGAGTTCGTGTTTAGCTCATAGCCTCATATAATCATATGATTATCAACTTAATATGCAAACCTTTTGTTTCACCTCAACCTAAATAGACCACAAACAAATTGTATGTAATCCAAGATGTTTAATTATATATGTTTATATTTGAATCACCTCATTTAATTCATTAACAACTTTAAAATAATGAAGTTATAATATTTTAACGTTATATCAAAACGTTCACTATAATTCATTTGGTTTTGCAAATAAATTTTGAGAAGAAGAGTTAGTTTAGAGTGGGGATGAACATGAATGGTAATGATACAGTTTGTTAAATTTTTCATCAATTTACATATAACTGATCTTAATATAAAAGTAGTACACATCACATTTTTTATTTTTTACATAGTGTAAGGGTCACAATAGTCATTTCATTTTCTTAACATTGAAAAAAACGATCTCAAGAGCATACATACATGATAAATAGTATAAAGACACACAGAAAATAACTGTATAGTTCGGAGATAACCTATCAAAAACTTTTTATTACTATGAGAAAAAAGATGAGACTTACAAAGCAATGAAAGCCCCATCTCACATAACCAAAAGCACAACAATCAAACATAAGATATATGCTTTTTTTCGATTTTATTTGTCACACATACAACTATATAAGCTACTATATATATTTTGTTCCACAATTGAAACACTAAAAGTCAACTCTCAGAAACCATGAATTTTGATTTGATCTTTCCTTACAAGATTAGCACTCAAAAGAAAGTGAGAAACATTCTTCCTTTGATCACCTTGAAGTTGAATCACTTTCCCAACCTCTTTGTCTTGAACAACATTACCATTGCAACAAAACTCCTTCTTCAGGTCTTTAAGGATCTTTTGGTAGCTATATTCTTTCTTCAGACCTATCGACTCAAATATTATATATTCAGCCACTCTTCGATATAATAAAATACATCAAAATATCTCGTTATTCTGCCTACGCTTTTAGTCAATTTCGAAGTACTAGATAGTATTTGCATGGAAAAATGGTGAGATTGACACTATTGCAGACACTTTGGGACGGTAAAATAACTACGAGAATCGAAACTTTTGCTAAAATTGAAACTTTTGCCAAAACAACTACTAAAATCGAACCTTTTTTTATTAAAGAAAAAAAAAGAAAAAAAAAAGTGCATCAAATATGTAAGGACAATTTAGTCATTTTACCCTCCCAAATTACTATTTCAAGTTAATAAAAAGTGTCTCCAATAGTTTCAATCTCACAATTTTTCTCGTATTTGCATTATATTCTTAGTCCAATAAAAAACAAACTCCTCTGTAATTATTCTCGTTACTACAGGCACAGGGGTTGTGTACTATCGTCCAACCCGTGTGGCTGTGTCCCGCTCTAAGCTTGATACTATTCAAAGGGATCGAGACATGTTAACGTTAAATATTGTTTTATGCGAACCTTGAACTGTTGTCAGACTTTTCTTTCCATTCCTCTGTTGAATGCGGATATGAACATATTCTTTGGCACCTGGAGCACCCGAATCCTTTGCCTCAGAGAAGGGATCAAAAGCATATGGGATTTGGATGCCTAGATCAACCATATATGTAACTTCTTGAGCTTCAAGAACACTTCTAAATTCTGCAACAAAAAAAATCTTGAAAATTAATACTCCCTCCATCCCTAATTGATAGGGACATTTTGACTTTTTTGGTCAAAATTTACAAATTTTGACCATTAATTTTTAATAATCAATACAAAATAATATAATCATATGAGATGTTGTTAGATTCGTCTCAATGTACATTTTTAAAATATATACTCCTTATAATTTTTTCAGATATTTACATTTTAAGTCGTGTCTCGAAGACTGTGAAAAAGTAAATGTCCCTATCATTTAGGGATGGAGGGAGTATCATAATTCATAAGATAAATCATCCAATATTATATAGCAAAAGAGAAAATCATTCAAATCAAAGTAACAACAACTATGAGTTAATCGAATAGCCTAGTAGAATAGGCTATTGTTAATAACTAAAAATCCTCGTTCGAAACTCACCTATCGCTAATTATTTTTAAAAAAAGTACTACCTCCATCCCATTTTATAAGACCCATTTACTTTTTCACGGTCTCCGAGACATGACTTAAAACGTAAATATTTTTAATTTTACATGGGTAAAAATTATAAGAACTTGATATTTCAAAAAATATATATTGAGATGAATCTAACAAGATCCAATTTGATTATATTATTTCTTATCGGTTAATAAAAATTTACGGTCAAAACTTTCGAAATTTGACTCAAAAAGTCAAAATGGGTATATTAAAAAGGGATGGAGGGAGTAATAACAACTACATAAATTAAATAAAAACAAACATGACTAAACAATTCTTGAATTCAACATACATAGTAAAAGAGAAAATTTTATAGAAAATTTAAGAGCAAAACGTACCTTTTGATAGGATGAACAATACGTATGAAGTAATTTAGTAATGTGTTGTTGTAGTAGTATGAAATATTATTGAATGGAGAGTGTGAATTTATAGTGGAATGGAGAGGCGGTGGGTCACGTTAAATGTTGTGGTGGCCACAAGTTGACAAACTAATTTTTATTCTTATTCTTTTGTTTTTAAAAGATACTTCCTCCATCCCTAAATGATTGGTACATTAATTTTTATGGTCAATAAAACATAATTTAAACCGTAAATATCTATTTTTTATGCGAAAAAATTATAAAAAGTTGATATTTCAAAAATATATATTGAGACGAATCTAAGAAGGTCTCACATGACTATATTATTTCTTATCGTTTAATGTGAATTCTTGATCAATTTTTTTAAAATTGACCACAAAAATCAAAATATATCCATCATTTAGGGACGGAGAAAGTATCTTGTTAAGATTGGTTCAAATGAGTATAAATTTAAAACAGGTGAAAGTTACATATTGAAGAATAATGAAAGAGATCGCCACTTAAACTTGGGAGATAGTACACTTAACACCAATTGATTTTACGATGATGTCTCATTGAGTTATGAAGTGTTCCTTGTATGGGTGTGGCATAAATCTGATTAATGAAATTTTTTATACATCTTAACAACAATTCTGTAAAAGAGAGGACCAATATGACACGAAACCGGACTTCAGTAAAGTACTTCCTCCATTGGGATTCGAATCCCTGATATCGGATGTCTTTACCCAATCACCTTACCATCTTATTCTTTTTTACAAGGGAATTCGGTCTTCCTTGTGTGCACGGAGTAGCATCCAAGCCCTAAGTCAGAAAAACGCGCATCTCAAGTCAAAACGACATGCTCATAAGTTTGGTCTTCGATTTATTCATTTCATAAAATTAAAACCTGACCTTCCATTCCTTTTATTCTTATTCTAACATGGTTGTTAATTGTGTTCTACTACTCCAAGAAAGAATAACAAACTCCTGAAATGTAAGGTTGAATCAGATACTAAGTTGTTTTACTTTACATTTATTGATATCGGATATTATGAAAATCTTGGAAATATATTCTTGGATAATTTATACACGATCGATCTACTTTATCAATGTTTTATGATAAGGTAATAATTCCAGCTTGCAAGAAAACAATTAACTTTATATTCATCCAGGCTAATTTATTAACTATAGAAGAAATATTATATATTCATATCAAAAGAGATACTTAATTATTATATTTCAAAATCGAAATATGATACATAAATGAAAAACTAGCAAGTATCTTCGAGCTTGTCAAGTTGCCAATTTGACACACCGTTTTACTTTGTATTCAGTGGAGGAATCTAGGAATGTGGAGGGTAATTTTGACCAAGTTGTTAGTTATAAAAATAATATTTTATCATTCATTTATTTACACAAAATTAAAAGAATTCATCCCTTATTAATTTTTTTTTTTTTAATACAATACAAAATGTTGGCCCCAAAGAAAATTTTATTTCCAACGGCTATATGTTATCACACCAAACATATTGTAAAAATACCAGAGCAACAACATAAAAACAATAATATTTGCTATACAATCCTTGGAATATCACAAGAAACACAATTTTCTAACAAGATTTGATTAAACCACAAGAAAAAAAAAAGAGGATTAATATTCTAACAAGCTTTATGTGAAGGATCTCTCTCGATGTATTGGGTAAAATCCCTCTCTCTTACATGTTGCGGTCGCATCGACCACCGCAGTTCCAGCTTTTCCTGCTTATTCTGGACAGTATCACACTCAAGCCATCGCCAATTTCCTTATCACGTATGGGAGGATACCGCCGTTGTCGAAGTATGCCAACTCAACCTGCACAAGTAGATAATGTGAAATTATGGGGATAAGGTATTTTTTGGCTAAGCAAAGCTGATTCAGTACAGAAGCATTGGAATGACTTTTAAAAGGAACCAACAGCGATTCCCCACCTACACCATGATGACGAGAACTCGAGGCCTTTTGTTTAGAGGACAAACGTCTTACCATATAAAAGCATTGAAATTCTATTCAAAATTTTCGTAGTATGATCAATTATGCCAAAGGCCGTTGACCTATTTATAAAATGTTTTTGAGGCTTTGGCAAACAAATGAGCCACACTTGCAAGTCATGTACCTCAGTGTCAAAGCGCGCGATACATGTGAATGATTTCCCGTCATCTGTAGTCACAGTAACATCTTGGCCTGGCCTGATATCGCTGACTTTCTCAGGCAGGTGTATTGTGAAGCGTTCATGACCAGTCAAGCCAAGAGTATCTGCATCTTCACCAGACTTGAAGCAAAGTGGAACAATGCCCATTCCGACCAGGTTGCTCCTATGAATCCTCTCGAAACTTTTGGAAATTACCGCTTTGACACCCTTGATGGACGCAACAAAAGAGAAATAGTTCAATACAGGAAGATAGAAGGAGCTTAGTAAAAAATACTTTCAGGGAAGTAAATTGCAAATACCAACCAGTAGCATTGGCCCCTTAGCAGCCCAGTCTCGAGAACTACCACTGCCATATTCTGCTCCAGCAAGAATTATGGTGTCCAGTCCCGCAGATTTGTACCTCTACAAGAGTTAACCAATTCAACAAAAACTTAAGAATGAAAAATTGATAGAAATTGTGGTGCAATGCAAAACATAGAATTCATCCACCAACAGCACACTTAAGGAGTATTAAAATTCTTAAGAGCTGCAATACCATTACAATCTGGAAGACAGACTGTTCAAACGAATTGAATAAATGAACTCATGGTTGTCAAGTTCTCAACAAGTAACTAAAATTCTCGTGTTTTAGATACAGAAAAGGTTCCTACTAAGGAAAGAGGGAGTGAATTTTTTAGACATCATTTTGAACTTACACTAGTGTATATCTCATCTTGTCTTAGTTTGTTTTATTCCATAGTTCTGAAGTTCGGTGCTTGGATCTTAATATTAAAAAAGATGACATCATGTATAGCTAAGAACCTACCATTGCTGTATCATACACAGAGAGTTTCTCCCCTGTTGGGATGTGCACCGTCTTTGGACCTACTTCACCTCCCAACAGTTTGTTAACAATACGGATATTAGCAAAAGTACCCCTGGCCATTATCTCATCGTTACCACGACGACTACCATAGGAATTGAAGTCTCTACGATCAACACCTCGTTCCAACAAAAACTTTGCAGCAGGACTATCCTTGTGGATACTTCCTGCTGGAGAGATATGGTCGGTGGTGATACTGTCACCAAAGTTGAGCAAGCAATAGGCTTCCTTGACTGCGTGTGCACCTGGTGGATCCATAGTCATCCCGGTGAAATATGGCGGCTGATGAATATATGTTGAACTTGGGTCCCATGAATAAAGATTGGATGAAGGGACCGAGAGTTGATTCCAAAATGGATTTCCCTGTGTGATCGCTTCATATGTGCTTTTAAACATATCAGGGAGCACACTTGATTGAACAACCTATTATTGCAAGCTCCAGTTAGACAAATACATAACAACAAAGAAACCACATAAAGAAAAAATAGGTCTCACCTGTGCAATTTCTTCATTAGACGGCCAAATATCTCTGAAGTACACACTTTTTCCATCTTTTCCAGTGCCGATTGGATCCTTCTCAAAATCAATGTCAACCTAAGAAATTAAAAATTGTAAGGATTTACAATCAACCAACATGCCCCAATACCTCTTAAGAAGATCCTGTCTAAGGAGGGTTGGGGGGGGGGGTGTTGTATGCAGTCTTACCTTGTGATAACAAGGAGGCTGTTTATAAGTAGACCCAAGAGTCATGGATACATTATATACTACTTAAAAGATCAGATATGTAGGCCATTGACAATTTCAAAAAATTATAACAGAGATATTATTGTTCCAAAAGTTCTTGACATTCAGAAAGAGAAAAAAAACCTGAGTGCAACCAGAGTAAGAACATTCTTACTGAACATTTTGGTGAAAGAAGAACAATTTTAACATACCGTGCCCGCAAGTGCATATGCCACAACCAATGGAGGTGAAGCAAGATAGTTGGCTCTTGTCAGTGGATGCACACGACCCTCGAAGTTTCGGTTTCCAGAAAGCACAGCAGCAGCAACAAGATCTGTGAGGTAGATATTAATTAAAACATACATCATTATTAGCAACTGAAGCGAAGTACCAAAGAGAAATATGGCAAACATCAAACAATTTAAATATGTATGACAACTTCATCATTATAATACCATGGTTTTCTTTTTGGCACTTCTAACCAAAATTAAGTTGTATTGGCACCACAAAGAAACTTTAAGGCCAATTTCAGTGCAGGTAATAAACCAAACAAAGAAAAAAGAACAAAAAAATTGAAGTTGATTAAGCATTTCAAACCCTGCATTATGAAACATGAAATAAATTGTACAGAAAACATAATATACCATTGTCAGTAATTGCAGATGCAACTGGCTCAACAAGATCTCCGGAATTTCCAATACAAGTTGTGCACCCATAACCAACAAGTTGGAATCCCTGCTGGTTAAGGTATTTATCCAAGCCACTGTGATATCAGAGATGCATAAACTCAGTAGCAAAAAGAGGATATAAGAAAATAGGGATCACCTAAAATTATTCACCAAGCACTGCTTTACATTTCCCCGTCTGATTAACAATTGTAGTTTAGATAGGGGTTAAGCCATCGAATCAATACCTCTTTTCCAAGTACTTGGTTACGACTCCTGAACCAGGTGCAAGGCTTGTCTTAACCCAAGGCTTGACCTATTAACAAGCACACGATATATGAGTGGAAGTGTCATCTCTCCATCATTCGATATAAATCTAAAGCAATCAGCATCAGTAACTAGAAATGTTCAAAACAATCCTCACACGTTACGCCACCCATATTTCACTAATTTCACCACTAACCTCCAATCCCAACTCAGATGCCTTCTTGGCAACTAAACCAGCTCCGAGCATGACACTTGGATTTGATGTATTGGTGCAACTTGTGATGGCAGCAATGACAACACTTCCATGCTTAAGCTCAGCGGTCTGGCCTTCAAATGTGAATTTTACAACCTTCTCTTGTGCCTCTTTTGGCACTGCAAATCCCTATATATTATGTTTAAAAGTATCACATCATGTCAAAACATCTAATAAGAGAAATAAGTACAAGCATTTTCATGTATCCATGTTGACTAATGAGAGATATATCCTGATAAAAAATGCAGATTGGTAATGGTAACGATTAAAAGATCTTTAGTATATGCTTATAGCATGATGCTGACTAAGAAGAAACAGTAGATTCACCTTAAAACCAACTTTGCTATCCAAGCATGAGTGCCAGTCATTCTTCATATCTTTCAGAGGAACACGATCATGTGGCCTGGTGACATTTATTTCATAGGAACAAAAGATTAGAATAAATTATCAAATTTGTAAATTAAACAGATCAAAATAGTCAACATGAAGAAATTAACGTTGAATAATAACAATACCTTTTTGGTCCTGAGATACAAGGCTCCACATCTTCCAAATTCAAGTCTAGGTAAGAGGAGTATATTCTATCTTGTTGAGGCTGCACAAACAAAACAAAGAGAATTATCTGTATATTGAGGTAGGATGCTTGATGTGGACAGTTTGAGAAGGAACGAAGGAACAATTTTCTACCTCACTATAGTCAACAAACATATTGTTTGCTCGAAGGTATGCTTCAATCATCGACACCTAATAAAGTTAACCAATAAATGTAAGCAGATTGCTGGTTGGTTTTAACACACCATATTTTGAGTTAAACTAATGAACATGAAGGTAATTCTTGGTAACTTGCCGTTTCATTACTTCTTCCGGTCAACGTGAGGTATTGTAGTGTGACATGATCAACTGGGAAGAAACCCATGGTTGCACCATATTCAGGGGACATATTGGCAATAGTTGCTCTATCAGCCAAGGATAAGTGCTGCATGCCAGAACCTATATGAACGGGCATCACAAAACAAAGTAATGAGAACAAAATGATTGCTACCAAGTGCCAGCAGATTCCGTCAAGAGCCGAAGACATATTACCGTAGAACTCCACGAACTTTCCAACAACACCATGCTTCCTTAGCATTTGGGTTACTGTTAAAACCAAGTCAGTAGCAGTAACACCATCACGCAGTTTCCCGGATAGCTTGAATCCAACTACTCCAGGCAGTACCATGCTCATTGGCTGGCATTGATATGAAAAGAACACACTAAGATATCTTATCCCTTTCCAATAACATGTGAAAAATGAAAAGAACACAACAGGAAGGGCAAAAAAAAAGTCACACTGTAGGCTGATCATGAACCCCATCTAAGAGCACCAAAAGTAGCTACGATGTTAGTGATTAAGCTTGATGAATTTAAATACCTGGCCAAGCATTACCGCCTCCGCCTCTATTCCTCCGACTCCCCACCCAGCAACTCCTAGCCCATCGATCATAGTTGTATGAGAGTCGGTTCCTACAACACTATCAGGATACATGAGACCATCAGTGTTGAAAACGACCCTTCCCAGATACTCCAGATTCACCTGAAAAACAACAGAAGAGAAAGGAAATGTCAAAGTTATAACACTAGCTATTAGTTCTACTAAAATCTCTGACTACAAAGTGTAATCAAACATGGATGTTGCTGAAGTTTGTGCCTGCATCTTATATATGCTGTGATGCAATTAATCGAGACCGATTCATTTATTCCAACATGTTTGGTTTAAACACTTCAATGGAAAATTAGAACAATGGTGTCTTCATGACAGAATAAAGCTACAAAAGAATACCTGATGGACTATACCAGACCCAGGTGGCACAACAAGCATATTAAGGAAGGCAGTTGACCCCCACTTCAGAAACGCAAATCTTTCTTTGTTTCTACGGAACTCATGATCCATGTTTGCTTGTAGAGCATTTTCTGATCTCGCCACATCCACCTGCACGGAGTGATCAATGACAAGGTCCACAGGCACCTGGAAACACCCGCAAAAGGTAATTGAGAGTTACTTATAGAAATGGTGCAGCAAACAGATACATCACACTTCTAAGATGGAGTTCAGACCTTGTTCTAAGAGAAGAACAGAGTAATTTGAAGAGAAATATAGACAACAATTGCTACACTTAGTTTCTTCTTATATATTTTGGACTATCCAGTGTTTAGTAAAATCATTTCTTGAACTACAATGTATTCAAGCCAATCATCCAGATTTTCCAAGTTCTGCACAATACTCAGAAATAACTGCAGAAGTAATTTCATCTAGATGAAGTTTGAGAAAGTGCACCAGTGGGTTTATCTTCGCTGGGTTGCTGCCAAGTTCCTTGATAGCATCTCTCATTGAAGCAAGATCAACAACAGCTGGAACTCCAGTAAAGTCCTGCACAGGATCCCAATATGGTTTAGCAACTAGAAGACACTGATAATAAGACCTATTAGAGGTCTTGTCCACCTAACCTGTAGCAGAACACGAGCAGGCTTGAAGGCGATTTCAACTTGCTTTGGAGCAGAAGTTTCCCAGTCTAAGATCTTCTCAACATCGTGTTTCGTAACTTGGAAATTGTCGCAGTTACGTATGGCAGATTCCAAAAGTATTCTTATAGAGTAAGGCAGCTTGTCTGTTGACAAATAAAAAATGGATATATTAAGAGGTAATGCAACAATAAACAGCATCTTAGTGAGGCATAAAAAGAAGAAAAAGGGTATATCTGAGTTGAAAAACAACTTTTCTTTTAATGGAGATGCTTACCAACTCTAGGGTCATTCAAGGCAGGAAGACTGTAGAATTTTCCGAATTCGCCGCCTCCAGGTTTGGGCAGAGTGGTCAATATGCCCTCAAACGGATGATGTTCAGCAGCTGGAAAGTATATTGGTGCAACAATATAAGAAGAAAAAAGGAACACCGAGACAAATGGCATAGCTAGACGACATTTGCATAATAAAGAAAGAACAGTCTTCTGAAGACATTGTGATTAAGATCTCCTTACAACAATGACTATAAAATGCTCTAATCGGAAAAAGAAAAATCAGCAACTGCCTGAAGTTAAAGCAGCTATGCTTCAATGAAGCAACAAAGACTATATATTATAAAACAAATAAAAAATAAGAGAAAGAAAGAAAAAAGAACAGGCTACAGTTTATACAAAATCTACTTTTCATTTCGAAGGATCTAAAAA
The DNA here is from genome assembly GCA_003412495.2 of Echium plantagineum. Taxonomy (NCBI): domain Eukaryota; kingdom Viridiplantae; phylum Streptophyta; class Magnoliopsida; order Boraginales; family Boraginaceae; genus Echium; species Echium plantagineum. The sequence continues at coordinate 25,720,211 of CM016561.1, read as the reverse complement.
AAAATTCAAAATAATGTTCATGGATTTTCTTGAATCAGTAGGTTGCACAAGCACATTATTACTGTCATTATCTTGCCAAGATCTAGCAGTTTCACTATATTTATCTGCGCTACGTCACATTATCTACTTTGTCCACAAAAGAAAAATTGTATAAAACAAATACAAAGTATTAGCCATAGTTTTAGTTACATAAAATGAACAATTTTGACAAAACAAACTGGAAGAATCAGGCATATATTCACTTAAAATAACTAGAGTGACAATATAAACAGGAAGAATAAGGCATAAATTCGTTTTTAATACCTAGTATCAATTTTATACTACTTACATAAAAAATGAAGATAATGCAAAAAGCTACGTAGCAAAATTAGTCCAATTTGTTTTAACGGTCAAAATCAACAAATTTTTATATACACAACTTCAATTCGAATCAAAATTATTAGTCCCTCCGATTCATTTTTATTGACGTCTTCTTTTCTCCTTGTCAATCTTTTCAATTTCATCAAGATCACAACTTTAGTCGAACTTGATGATCACCAACCAAACTAGCAAAGCAGATTTAAAAAACCAGCAATTGGCTCAATTAACATTCATTATAGATTCAACAGAAGAAATAGTCTCGAATAAGTCATTTTAAATTATGTTCATGTTAGATCGAAGTAACGAACTTCGTAACTTTATACAATACACAACTTTATGGATCAAAATTATAACGTTACTTCGACACACCATCTTTTGTTATATTTTTCACCAAAGATTATAGTACTTCCATTTCAAAAACATCGTCCACCTTCTCTTTAATCAAAATGAACAAACTTTATAATCACAATTAGCACACAACACAAAAAATCATATTTCTTTTCTAGTTTATCACCAAATACCATTAAAACACACACAAATGCGAGTTCAAATCACAAAAGTCAAAGCAGACAATTTTTTCCAGACGAATCAACTCGATGAAGTGACGAATTTACCCATGATATAGCGATCTTACGTTCAACAAAAGGTAGTATCTTTCACCAAATATTATTCTCCCTACTCTATACTCTTCCAAAACATAGTTCAATTTGTCTTTCAAAAAATAACAAACTTTATAAATAATAAAAAAGTAACAAACTTTATAATGTTAAGTAACATATATAACTTTAATTCTTCGTTTTAGATTAAAAGTCCAGCTTCATTCGATACATCGTCATTGCAAGTAATATCTCGTGACACTTAGAAATAGCTTTAATTGAACCAAACTTATCATATTACTCCTAAACACAATAAACATAATGTTTTTTATACTAATTACAAAAATATTCCAGTCCAAAACTTAAAAGTCAACCATTAAAAGTCAAAATCGAACAATCTTTCTTCAACGAATCGAGTAAATAAACGACGAATTTACCCATAGTAGCGATCCTCCTGCGTCTAATAAAAGGAACAGAAGAGGTTCTGATCTGAGTATTCAACGATCTAAAGTCAACGCTGTGCGTCCACGTCAGCAATCGACACGTGACAGACGACGAGGAAATGGAAGAGGGAGAAGATGGGAAATGGAAGCAAGCTGATCTAAGTGTAGAAGATGAAGAAGATACACAATACATGAGAAGAAAAAAACCAGATTTATTTATAGTTTTTGAGCATTTTGATAAGTCTATAAGATAAATCTTTCAATTTTTATTTTAGTAAGCACATTCACATAGTCCATCCTTATCTAAAAAAGATTATTTAGCGATCAGAATTGAAAAATATTACGAATAATAAATTTTATTGCTTAATTAAAGAATATTTGAAATTATAAATACATAAATTTTGAATAACAATCAGAATATAATATGAAACAATATAATTGAAGAAAAATTAAATTCGAAAACTCCTAATATAAGCTTGACTAAAAAATTTGTTACTTACTTTTCATGTTAAATAATAGGAGTAACATTTTATTATTAATCAAAGATAAATTACTTTCTTAAATAAATGTAATCATTAATCAAATAAAACAACTTATAAAAGAAAATAAATAAAAGTAGACAATGATTATGAAAAGCACATATAAGAAAAATATTTGTGAAAATAAATAGAACGATATCAAATTTGTATTTTCAAGATGAGAAATGAAAAGTAACAAATTTTAACATATTAGTAAAGAAGAAAGAGAAAATTTTTAATTGAAATAAATAATTATCCTTTTATGGTTTTACCACTTCTACAAAAAGTTACATATAGCCTTAGTTTGTTTTAGGTTAATTTTCGATTTGTGATTATTTTGGAGAACTAAATATAATATAATCAATTAATATATAAATTAAAGATATGGATAAAAGTATTATGTAACCAAAATAAAAAACCAATTAATATATAATTCTAACATAAGCAATTAATAAAAAATAAATTAAATCTTAACATTTTTAAAATGAATACATTTTTTGTAAGGGTGAAATATTAATTAGTGTATAATGATGAGGAGGAATGCAAGAATGGCTAATAAATAAATGTTTGGGGGTTGGTGGATTGTGGACGCGGTGCATTGATGATGAGGATCAACAACAACATTCTTTATTTCGTCCCGTGATCGGCACACGACTGCTGCTTTCTAGATAATAGAGATTATTGTTAAAAAATAAATAGTCCCTCCGTTTTTTGTCAGTTGACGTTTTAAATTTTTATTTTATTTTTTTAATTGACGGTTTTCATTTAACATTTTTAAAATAATACCTGCTAGATCTTTTCTCTTAAGTCCATATTTAATATATTCAAACGTAATAAGTGTTCGATCTAATTCAAAAATATTTGTCTTTGTCACATATTGAGACTAGTGTTAAAAAGTAAGGTATTATAAAAATGAATCTAACTATATGTTCTTTTAATCATTTTCTTAAAAGAAGAAGATTACTTTAAAAATGAATCCAACTATACAAATTCTAGGTCACAGTATCACACATGTTTCATTTTGGCTCATTTATCACACATCTTTACAAAAGTGTCCTTAGTTGTTACTGCCATCAAAATATAAGTTAAATTTGAAAATTATATAATATGTGATGTTTATGAGAATGTCTTACGAGTTGGGCAAATTTGCAATGTCACATGTTTTACATTTTAAAATTTAACTGACATTCTGCCAACAATTATAACTAAATCAACTTTTGTAAGGATGTGTGACCAAATAGGATAAAATAAAACATATACGACCAAAAGGTGATGCGGCAGTAAACATGTGTGATCAAACGTGCATTTAACCCTAAATGTTATATGTATTAGAAAAGTAATACGAGTAATTGGTAATTGATTGTCAAAGTTTAATTTCTATAGAACATTAGTTATTTTGGATTTAAGAGAGTATAATACTAATACATGAATGTAATTGTTGATTAATTCATTAGTCAGGGATATATGTATAAAATGTTAATGATTTGTAATTGACATGAAAATAATTAAAACGACAACTAAAAAAAATAGATCGAGTATAAAATAAGTATTTGCACGATAAACAGAGCATCTTTTCTAAACGGATAAGTATTATGGTGATTGCATGAGGTAATTTTTGTGAATAGTAGAATTTGAAATGATGTGCGGTGGAGAAATTTGAATTATTAATTACATTATAGTATTGAATAAAGAAGTAGCTGTAATTTATTTTAGGATATAAACATATAAATTACTATTTTATGCTTTTAATTTCAGACTATCATTAAATTTTTACTATGTTTTCATAACATGCTAATAAATGATATTAACTAACCTTTTTAATCATTAAATTCTCTGACATCAATTTTAGATCTGTTAGAATAAAAACTGACAGCTCTTTTATAGTTAAATTCACTAAGAAAATAAAAAGTACATTAATTAAAACAATCAAAGTAAAATCACTTAACTAGCTCATTTGTTAATTATTCAAAGGCTTTTTTTTTTTGCATATATATAATGATGCAAGATATATACTGTAATAATTTAAATTTTTATTTGATAAAAACATAACATTATATGATTAAATTATTGTCTCAAATTAGATTGACAATTCGTTCAAATTAAACAGAGATGGCAAATAAATGTTTTTCTTTTCCCAGTAAGAGGAAATGGCCAATCTGTGTTTGTCTTTATGATTTCACTATTTTCTCCTTACCATAATTCGGGAAATTAAATAAAGACGTAGGCAATACTATTACGTAACTACCAAATATTGAGCTCATATGGAATTTGGAATAATGGCATGTGAAAAATCATCAAAAATGAAAATTATATGAGAACGGAATAATGAAGCAATTCGGGTCACTCGTCAAACATTACTGATCATAGATGGTCGAACATTACTGATCATAGATGGTCGATGTGAACGTTGAAGGATGTAACTGAATATGTAAAGAACAAAATAAAGCAGTTTGGTGTGATGAACTGACCAAAACCAAATATTCCAGGATTCTATGAATCTACTCATTCACCAACCAACAATGTAATAAAAGACATAAACAAAGATGAGAGTGATGCATTTGGAAAGGACCAATTTGTAGAACAAAAGTTTACCTCCTATGATCCATCGCCATCTATCATAAGCCGCTGAAAGACTAGTGTTCATGACAACAAATATCAATTCATTTGCTTTACTCATGACTGAATTTTGATTTCTCAAACAATAAGAGTTCGGCAAATATGATATTATTCAAGAAATTTTGTTACAGTAGTAAGCAATTGAGAATGTAGGGCCTGAGGTGTTTAAAACCTCAGTGGATGGGCTTCTGCCTCAATTCACAGCCTTGATAAAAAAATATTTGGTCCTTGCTGCAGAGTTATCACAAAAACTAAGTCGGTATTTTGGTTTCGAGGAAGTTTACATATAGAGTACATGCCTGATATATTCTGGCGAAAATCCCTGTTCAGCTATAAGCAGTCTCTTAGCTTTTCTGCATCACCTTATAGTATAATGTGCTGGAGAAGGGTTCAGGTTAATTATTATTTTCAAGTAGGTGGCTGCCAAGTCCCTGGCCTGTACGAGGCACCTGATCCGGTTGGTTCTGACGATCTGAAATGGAAGTTTGAATTAGAATGCATTACAAGTACAACCTTTCTTTATGGACAAGAAAGGAAAGGAGCTTGCTTTGTTCAACCTACTGATCTTGAGGGATAGTTGGATTGCAAACGGAATACTACAAACATCATCAATACACAAATCTGCTATCAGAAATAGGACTTACTCGGCTTGCGCTCCAGTACGAACTGAGGTCTTCTTCTCTTTCTCAGCTTCGGTTGTACTGGACTCCCTATTAAGAAAAGAACATGATGCCAAAACTTTAAGTAGATGGTATTTTGTAAGTACATAATTTCTTCTTTCAAATGCAGATGCGATCCTTTGCCAACAAATTCCTGATTCTAATGTCAACTTATGAATAGGGCTGTGAGCGAACGTAAAAAATAGATGTTCGCGATTTTCGGACCGGATCGAACGTACGTTCGACTTAGGTGCGGACCGAACTCAAACGTGTCTACGTTCGGTATAGTTTGGTCCGTTTACAGGCCTACTTATGAAATTTTCTTTCAATGGGTGGGTGGGGGTTTGGTGTAGTGGTTAGACACACACTTCTAAGGGTAGAGGTCGATGGTTCAAACCTCGGCCGCTAGGTTTTAAAAAAAAGTCTTTTGATGAAAAAAGAAGCTCACTTGAAATTTTCATTTTATTTCCTTACAATGCGATAATTATATTAAAATACTCACCTCGAGCCTTTAACAGATTCTGATTCTCCACTCTTTTTACTACCTTCAGAAAGAACAAGGGATAGCTAATGTCAGTGATTTTCACTATTACATGCATGATCAGTACTCCCGATCATAATAGTTGATATTTTCAGTAGCTAAAGATTTCGACCATTCTAAGATAAGGAATAGATGTAATAATGTTGTTTTGATATCTAACTTCTTCCATTTGCACATACTAACTGATATGATTGGACAACTAAAGTTAAGGTTTACAAGTGTGAGTTTCAATAGTGTGAGAACAATCTTGATACAACCGCCTTACGAGCATGCTTTCTTCACTTTCTTCATTATGCGCAAGAGTAGTCCATAACAATCAAACTTCCAATAATTTCTCCAGTATCAATAAATTTTTTGGCATTATTAGTTTTGGAACAAGAACTTTATTTTGAACCATGAGACTTCGGCAATAATAGTTATACTACGGGAAACCCTTTTGTATGGAATATTAACCAAATTGATACTTATGACAAAAATACAGGCATGCTCGGCAAATCTAAAGAACTGATAGTCTTAAGGTTACATAGGCACATCAAAACCTTGAAGGCTACTTATAGTATACAATATCATGAAATTAGTTGAGAGAAGTCATATACCTTCAGAATCAACAGGAAACTGCTGGATGAAACTTTTTAAGTTCGGCCCTGCAACCTTGGCTACATTTTGAAAATTAATGTATGAACAAAAATCTGAACGAGCAACTTGCAGAAATATATAAAGAAAAGTGACCTCACCATTACTAATAGGTTTGCCAGTAACGCCTTGTTTGGCTTTCCTTTCCTCTTCTTCCCTCTTGAGACCTTATTACCAATGAAGGATGTATTAATATGTTAACAAAAAACCAGAATATGTCAAACGAGCAACTAACTGACAACACTAAAAAATACAAACGTGGAGGCGTGTTCAACAGGAGCTCTCTGTTCTAAACTCATTTTAGTATGCTATAGTAGTCGCTGGTCTAAACCAGACCCATTATACAGTTCAAACGCTTAAGATGCGAAACAACTGGACTATAGGACCCCAATCAATCAGATCTTTTTCTACAAAGAAACATAATGCATAATTATTATCTTAAGGACGGCATTTTCTTTACACCAGGAGTCAAATAATATTGGACCAGCACAATTGTCTTTCATCAGTATCTGAATACAGAGCATGAAATAGAACATTCAACACAAACAGAACAAACAATACGTACGAGCAACATTTTGTCGAACTTGTTCCCGCCTTTCTTCGAAAAGAGCCATTTCCTAATAAACAAAGCAACAGGTTACCATATACATTTCTTTTTCATATTTAAAGGCATAGGTTCCAACATATCCCTTTACATAAAAAAAACATCTTAAGAAGCAGCATTTTAAAAAATAAGAACTTACGTTATGATTCTATAGGAAATCGTAAAGCCGAATACAGAAGTAGCTCCGTGTCAATTATATATTAATACAAAACACAGATTACTGCATATAACTAAAATGATTACCAGTCAACATACTCTTAAAACAACAAGAATCTGATACAGAATTCTAAGTAAAATAGGTTACTTATTATTCAAGATATCCACATATTTTTCGTGAATAAATAAGCAATTCTAATCTACCTCAGGCGTTGGAGCTTGTTTCCGCTGCCCATTCAGCCAGCAAATCCATTCAACTACAGTTCGAGATATATAAATTCATTTAATATTAGAAGAAACAAATTTCATTAATCAGGGGTATTGAATAAATTAGAATTTGCATTTGTAAATATGCAGTTCAGGACCAATTAATTTGCTAAAACAAAATGGAGATTGTATCTGATTCCATAACTAGGTACTCTGGAGGCACTTGTTCACACAGCATTCTATTCAGCCAGCAGAAGCTTCAGTCCCATAAATAATCCAAGAAATAGAAAATGACATTATGGATTTGGTGCTAGTCAAGCAATATCCTAGACCAGAAGGTTCACTTCTCAGTTATATAAATAAAATGGATATCTCAAGTATAAAGCAATTGAATATGGTTATGTGTTATTCACCCCCACCGCCCATTCTGCAGGCTGGATCGATTTATCGACCTACTGGTTTGATAACTGTTTTGGTGGCCATCCAAGCTAGCACTTCGATACAGAAAGAAGGCTTCTTATTAGTGCAATACAAACTGAACAAGTCTTCTAATAAACTTATACAGGAAATGATTCCCTCCATCCCAACTTAACAAGGGTTTTTTGCGACAATAGTCAACCTACTTTTGGAAGCAATATCTCATCCATCGAACTTTGAACTTTTATCAAAAGATGCATAAAATTAGATGTTACACATCAAGGCATATATGACAGTATGTATAAACTTTCTTTGAATAGGACCGATACATGGTCAAATATAAATTTTTGAAGTTATCAGCTGAACTTCTCTGTCAAAACAAGTTGGACGTAATACAAGGGACTGGCATACCTGGTATCGATGTTGGGTCAGATTCTCCTTTGAATATAACCCATCTCTTCTCTTTAACTGTTCAAGATGTATAATACAAAATAAGATTTGGCATATGGACATCTCATAATATTAAGCCATTACTAACTGCCTACACTAGACAACGGCGATTGTACCCAAGGACTTCAGATACTCAAAAAGTAATTCACCTGTTTGGTTGAAACATTGTAGAATTATTAAGAAATAACTTAAAAAGTAATTTTCTCCCTAATTAGCTAAACACTTGACCCCTCTCCCGTCGAACATGATTCAGAGCAAAACAAAACATCAAAAGGGTTGGTGCTAATAAGTATACCAAAATTCACACACCATACAGAATGCTGAAGAAGCACTCAATTTAAATATCCAAATTTACTCGTTAGTAAACCTCCATGAAGCTGTTCATGTAAGAAGTAAACATTTTAACTCCATGGGAAATGATTACAAAATATTACAAGATCTCCAAACCTATTTTACCAAAATAAACCCCAAAAGCCGATAAGTTACATCGAGAGATGATCCTATGCATCACAATTTCCAGACAATCATCAAGAGAATTCAATAGATCAGTCTAACAAGTTACTTCATTAAAAAAAAGAAAAACAGTACTACCTCCAAACAATGGCTCTGGTTTAATCATCAACAGTCGAATTTCACATACTTCTTTCGTTCTAATTGAACCGCATAACTTCGTTTTGAGGCCAAAATTATCATGGTAACTATCAAGTATATTAAAAAATATTATCTTTTTAATATATTTTTCACAGAACAATATACAACGAAACCATGTATTATCCCACTAAGTGGAGTCGGCTTTATAAATACGACAGCATCACAAAACATTTTACCGCATGCATAAAAAATACTGAGACTTCAAAAATTAAAAAAAGCCAAACACCAAAATACAAAATTTGTGATTGGAAGCTTCTTTAATTCGAGAGTTCTACTTTTCTACAGTGCTTCCGTACATTGAGTTTGAGCATTAAAAAAAATGAGATTTTATTTCCAAATAAAATCAAATAAAATTGACATATGATATCTAGAAGGGTTCTCTATTTAATCAGTTCAGGATCAATATTTGCATAAATTATAGTTTAGCAACGGAAGAAGATGCTTTTTGAAGAATTCCAATCGACGATTCATTAAATAATGAGTTTGTGGCCCATCATAATCAACACAAATGGAATTGAATTTGCTTCCATTTGATTTAAGACTTTACTTGAAATTACTAACCATTCAGAAAAGAAAACAATCCAATCTTTTTGGGAAATAAGAGATTGAAATGAGGAGGAAGAAGACCCACTTACTGATACCATCGATTTCTTCATTTCTAAGAAAGTAACGATTCCCTGATTTATCAATTCCTGCATAACTTCGTTTGCTGAAAAGCCCCGATAATTTTGACCATAATTTCGACATTTTTGGATTGAATTTTTATGTTAATGATTTTGTCTAAATTCGATTTCGTCGTTGAATTCAAGCTTGTCGGAAGATTCAGGAGGTTGAAGAAGAGACGATGTTCGTAGATTCGGAAGTGGAGTTTGCTATACACACGCGCAAATGGTAAAACCTATTTTCATGTTTGAAATTTCCACGTTGCAATTTTTATCCATTTTATCGGGCTACACTACATGGACACCCAATCAGTATTACTTTTCACTGTGAAATAATCATTTTGCCCCTCTATCAAGTTCCTCAATCACTACTTTTGTAAATAGGGGGACATAATTGTAAATTCACTCTCGACAAGCACTATTTAGGTATGCATATAACATATCAGATTTTATCATTGACGAAGGCACAAAAGTATCTGTCGAAATATTCCCTTCAATCCAAAAAAAAAAGTCTTTTTATACATTTCAATAATATCCAAAAAAAAAAGTCTTTTTACATAAACCAATGTACAATATACTAATTTTTCCTTTTATCCCTATTTGCATAGAGTAACTCAAAAAAGGTAATGATTGCATCATATAGTTAAGTGATAATTGGGTTATTAATGATTGATTTATAGGGTTATAGATGAAAAATGTGAATGTAATGATTGTTTCTTAATTTGTGTGAAATGTCTAGAAAGATATTTTTTTTGGATTGGAGGGAGTACAAAAGAATGATATGTTCATATCTTTCCATCAATTCTTTGTTCATTAAATATTAACCAAACATGAAAGTATCATCAAATTGCAATTCCAATTATATTTTCATACGTCGGAAAGAAACTTCTCATTCTATTTTGAATTTATGTAACCGAATTCATGAAATTATAATTAGAATATTAATTCAATGGCAAAATCACGAGTTTGATGCTTTATAAGATGATGATTTGGTATCCTCCGAGCTCTTCTCCCCAAATGTGGTCTCCGACAAAAAGACCCGATTTCACCAGGGACGGACCTAAGGGGGGTGGGGTGGGCACCGGCCCCCCTAGGTTTTTCGGTTTCATTATATTGCATATGTGATTTTTCAAATTTTTGTGATATACATAATAAAAGTGTAAGTAAACCAAGTGGAAGTGTAGCTTATATGATTAAGTCCTTCATTTAAAAAGTAGAGGTCAAGTGTTCAAGCCTTTTAAGCTTCATTTTTAACATATTTTTTAATTTTTTTTGTGATACTTTAACAATTTTTTCTTTATTTTGACCCTCTCTATTTTACTTTTCTCAAAGTTGGCCCCCTCTTTATTTTCATCCCGATTTTGCCCCTGACTTTCACCCATATCCTTTGCCATATCATTGAAGTGCTTTCTTCTTTCCTCTCTTACCTACAAGATAGCAACACCATTAAAGAGGTCTTTGTTACTAACAATTGACTCAAAATCACTTATCTCTTCTTTGTTGTGACTGTTACTTTTTCATGCAGTTTGATCCTAAAATCATTTTCGAATTCTTTAAGTCCCTTACATAATTTCTTTTCTGACTCGGATGAGATTATTAATTTCACCAAGTCAATAATCACCTCCAGCCCAAAAATCACTCAATCTATCATCAGCCTTTTGGACATAGAGGCCTCTGTTACCTTATCTTGGTATTCCTCGTGATTTTACCACTAATGGAACATAGATCTTCCTTATTATCATTGGCAAAATTAAAAGAAAAATAGTTAGATATTTGCAAATTTCCCTTAAATAATTTTCATGAAATCGATAAATTACTTGCCAAATTTCTTTGCAACGAGAATCAAGAGCATAAGATCCATTAGATCAATTGGGAATTGCTACAGTTTAAGAAACTCAAGGGTGGGTTAGGTTTTAAGCACCTTCATCACTTCAACATTTCACTCCTTGCAGAAAACAGTTGGTGCTTAACCAATCACCCCAATATATCCATGACTAGACTGCTTAAATCTAAATACTTTCTCAACTCTGAATTTTTCTCTGCTATGATCAAACCAAATTTCTCTTGAACTTGGAAAAGTCGTTTCTCTGGAACCTCTTGGATACGTAAGTTTTCTGCCGGGAAGGTTGGAAATGGATCCTCAACCAATATTTGGAACGACTACTGGATTCCATTCAATAATAGGAAGAAGGAGTTTTACCTCTCTCTAATCTCCTTGAAGATCATTCCCCCGATAACTTCCACCTCAATCTTGTTCGTGACTTAGTTATCAGAGTAGAAGACCCCTCTTATCAACTAAATCTTTACCCTTATCTATTCAAAGATATCTGTAACATCATCCTCATCCAATGAGGACACAAAGACTCGGTTTAAAGACCGATTCCAACCAAAGATTTATACACTAGTCTCAACTACTCTCTCTTGAGTGGGATCCCCTGCCCCTCAAACCACCATCTTATCCACAGTGAAACCTAGAAAAAGCTCTATAAAATCGATTTCCCTGAAAGGTCCACACTTTTTTTTGGGACCCTTACTCAATAGACTCCTCACTATGGATCTCTTGTTCACTAAAATTAGGAATCAAATTTGTTTAGAATATCCTTGTGTAAACAATCGCCGAAGAGCTCCCAACATATTTTCTTTGACACCCTTAACCGATCGGTTTCCCGATAGTTAATGAGAAATTGGACCTACAACAATATAAAAGATATTCTTAAATTTTTAAGTATCATTTGGATTATTTGGCTTGCTAGGAATGACTGCCTCTTCAATGAGGCCACTTCTGATATTACTTTGAGCACCGGACTTGTCAATTCGCTAATCACTGAGTGGTATAAAGGTGCCACCATCAAGCGACATCATAACAAAACCAACAATAAGCATGTCTTAAATGGTTTTGAATGAAGAAGAACTTCCCACATCTCCTTCAAAGACGTACCATCCATTTTCAACACAATTGTCAAAGAAATGGTCACAGAAGGGATTACAAGATTCTTCTCGGTGTCACTCACAACAGAGATGCAAAATGGCCATCTCTATGTCTTTCCATGACACCATTCGACCATTAATGAATCCAATCTACTCAAGGACGACACTGACTACAATTTGAATCTACAATATTTTCAACAATTAATAGGATCGTGAGTATCACTGTGTAGACATTCTGCATAGTGATACCCACGATATCTACACAGTGTAGATACGCACGGCCTTATTAATTGCAAGAAATACAACATTTTTTTTGTTACTAATAGCTTCACCAAGCAGGTTTGGTTTAAATATTTCTACTTTCTATACCAGGATGAAGATCTTAACCTTTTGCTCAACAATGAAGCAAGAAAGTGTTGCAACATTTTTGGAAGCCTACTAATGCTAGAAAGCCTCACATTAAAGATATTATTATTAACGAATTCAATTCTACATGCAATGTATTTATTTTGGATACTAAATATAATGGCTCATCTAACACATCACTTACTAATTTATGACATAGTTCAATTATCAAAAAGAAAATTACATTTAAAAATTTACATTTGAGTTATTTCCATACTAACTAAAATACTAACTAAAAAAGAAATAACATACAAATAATTTTTTCCAATTATATATTGATACCAATTTATTGTTGGTTGACATGATGGGTTATGATATAAAGGTTTGCCCAATACAACTTGGGCGAAGATGACATGGTGAAGATCGGACTTCTCAAGTTGAGCTAAAATCCAACTAAATGGTCAATTCAACACTAGTGGTCAGTGGAGTAGTGGATCAAAGAAGGAGGACAACAAACTTTTGTTTGAAAAAAAATATTAATATGTAATTTTTGAGAAGCTATTTCATCGTCCCACTACATCTCTATTTATTCAAGGGTACCCAATATTCTTTAGTCGTAATTCCACAAATATCATCATATTGGATAATAAGATAGACATCACATTTAACATTATTATTAAAATAAAACAGCTATGTTACTGTTAACCAAATTTGATTAGAGGATATCGAATAATTTAGTAGTTAGGAATTCTTCTAGTGACTTAGATATTTGCTCCCAGATAGTAAAAAGTTGTAGATTAGCCTCTAAAACGGTACAAGTATTGCAATATAATCACAAAAAATAGGGAATAATATGCAATGATTGTCATTATCGAGGACTATATTACAACACTCGAACCATTTTCGGGAACTAATCCGCAACAGTATAAGTATCTAGGACCAAAGTACAACTTCATCCTACTATTATCTGATACTAAATCGATAATTATTTTCTATTTTGGAACATGCCTACAAAAATGATTTTATTATCTGTATTCGAAGCTCATAAGGTATAGTTTGAATGGTCATATGTTTCACTATAAGAGTGTGCTTTTCCACAAGTATATGGGTTCGATTCATGATAGGTACATGAATAATTCTATATTTTTTCAAGAGATAATTTGCTTGTAGGTGATTACCTAAAATCTAAATATTCTTAAAATAAAATACTCTGAATTGCTAAAAATACATCTCGAATTACCTTTTTTATTGACTGGTGAACTAATCAAGCATAAACGTCTAAAATAAACGCATCATCTTTATTATTCCGTATTAGACATGGTGGTGGGCAACAGAGTGAAGCTGGAAAGTATTTGGTGCAGAGATGCACAAGTGGTGGAAATTAGGAGCACACATGTTGGTTGGACTGATTAGGCGCCGTCGTTTATTTAGGTAACTTCATTTTCAACGCTCAGAGGAATATTATCAGTGCCTTTTGAATTGATTGAATATTCTAATAGTGTACTTAATTTGTAAAGATTCACTTCTTTATCAACAAGCAATCTCATGCAATTTGTGCGTTCTCGTAGTTAATTGATGAAATGATTATAGTAAATAAATGTTTGGTGTATATTTTGGTTTTTAAAATGGCATTATTACGAAAATGATTCTTGAAACTGTGTATATTAGTACAATTTGGTAAGCATTAATAATAATTTTTGGGACAATAATGAAACATTTTATAATTTAATAGCCCAATTTAGGAGCCTAAAATATAAATAACAATTAAATACATTAAAATTAAGAAATCAAGTCAGTTTAATAATTTTTATATTATCTTACGTTCTTCTAACATTCTAAAACAACCGTAAAAAGATCTACAACATCGATTAAGTTATAAAAAGTTTTATTTTTGTCCCAAAAATTGCTATTCACGCTTAAATTTAACGGAGCTAACGAAATGAGGACCATATTGCACCAATATATACACTTTCAGGGACCATTGTCACAACAGTGCCACTTTAGGGGATCAAAGTGCACCAGACCTCCATTTACTAGGACCATTCCGACAATTAACTCTTCCCGTAGATAAGTTAATGTTAAGTGATAAAGGTAATTAGGATGAATTTAAATTCGTATAGAATAAAAGAAATATTTTCTTAAAATATGACATGAATTATGAGTATTTGTTAAAACATTGTTAAAGTTATTTATGATTTTGTATTATATTGATAAGCTTTTTTTTATAAAATTATTACTAAAATATATTTCTTGATTTATAATCTATGACCAAAAACTTTTGATATAGATTCAAGCTTAAGACAAATTCAACTCCCTAAACAAAAGTAATCTCGTAGAATTACTAATCTTATTAAGTCGTTGTCATGGATTTATGATGTTGGTTAGTAGTACTGATTTGTAAATGCAATGTATTAGATTGCACTTTTGCATTATGCAACTAATAGTGAATAGTAATGTGAAATGGAGTATATTCCCTTTGTTTAATTTTAATTTTAATTTAATTTTTAGAAGGAGATTTGTTTTTCTGAGTTGTTTGGAGTAGCACACAAATTTTGAAGTCAGGTAAATCATTCATCTTAAGTCAATACCATATACTTATTCTGTTGATTTGGTATCTTGGTTTCAATTCCTTTCTTTCACCAGAGTAAATCTTGCACGTTGCCAAGAAACAATTCCATACGGCTAACTCAAATGTACCTAGCCCAAAGTTCTTGAACCAACAACTGAACCACGCTTAGGCGTTATATCTTTCACCTTAATTAATTTCCAGCTTTTCGACTTACAACTTGAATTATCAATTAGTTTGTATACAATACGGAAAATTACCAAAACAAATTATTATGAAATTTTTTTGAAAGAAGAATTCAATGATATTAACTTTATATTTTTTGGATGTATTAATAAAAAGTAATTTGAGATCAAAATTTGACGCAAACTCCTAGAACGTCAATTAATAACAACGAATTTGCATTGAGGGAGTATTTAATACTTTTTTTTTTGTCTTTCTAGCCATTTACGCATAGATTAAGGAAAATAAAAAATAGTCAAAAAGTATATTAAAAATATAAACGACAACTAATTCAAACTATATAATTGGTTGATTGATAACTTCATAATAAAAAGTAACCACAAGGTATATTGAAGAATGTAAATCTATAATTAGTTATGCTAAATAGATAAATATTTAGAAACTAAAATTAAAGTTAAAAAGACAAATAAAAAAAAGGAAGTAGTACTAATATAAAGTTCATAATCATCATTGTTCTGAAGTTGCAAAAACTCAAGAAAGGAGATGCAACTTGGACGGTCCCATCCCCACAGGTTTCAGTTTTATGAACAACAACTCTCGACCTTTTGAAGTACTTTGTACTAAAAATATTTTCATAAGAAATTTCATCTCATTTTGCCGTTCTTATTCTCTTTAACCTTTGGGAACTTGATTGAAAGGTTAGACTTAATACTTCAACAAATATTGTTTAAACTATTAATTTGTAGTATTCTTTTAATAAAGAAATTGTAAGGAAATAATTGAACTTACCGACATAAAGTGTTTGGTGGGCACTATCTATCTAAATGCATTGTAACTATTTGAGTAACTATTTGAGAAAAATGTTGAAATGCTTTCTGATGATGTCACTAGATTGATGTTTGATATTTAATAGTGATATGGTAACAGCTTAGTTTTCGAAAGTGGCAAAAAAGATACAAATTATTAGTCTCCATTAATTTTCCCGTTAAATTTTAGCATCACCATGCAATTAGAGGTCAAAGTTGGGGTAAAAAGAGAATTTTTAAGAATTTGGCTCAACACTTTAGCTTATGTTCACATGTAAAAGTAAGAATTTGCTTATGCTCACATAACACTTAAGCTCAATATTTTAACTTATGTTCTAAGTTTAAGTGATAAAAATTATGTATTTTTGTCCAAATTTAACCTTTAATTATGTGTTGGGGTAAAAAATTGACGAAAAAATTAACGCAAGGACTAATATGCAATGTTGTTGCCACTTTTAAAAACTGAATTGTAACCACGCCAGTAAGAATCAAATTACAATATAATAATATAATACTATACATAACTATTTTAACAATTTTTTCTAACTATTTTGTTACTCTTAACAAACTATAAGGCGGCTTTGGAAGTATGTAGTAAATATGAATGTTTTAAATGATCTTTGTATGATTTTAGCATATTTCATATAAAATGAATTATATACTCCTATTAGTAGACATTAAGAGACTTGATTTGATGAATATCCTCAAGTTGCCCAACTAGCTCATATAGCTTTAATTTATCCTTTTATTATTCAATTTTCTTTCTTTCGAGTATCTATCTTGCACATGGAATATATTTTATTCATAGGAGATAATAATAAACTAATAATAATACTTCAAATTCTCAGGAGAAACCAAAGCGTTTATGGCAGAATCTTGAGAACGTGCAAGCACGAGTTTTTACTGCTACTTATCGATCTACTATCGTATCATACATTCATACCTCCATACCAAAACAATTGTTTAATAATTAAAATTAACAAAGTTTATTTAGAGTATTAAATTAATATACACAATTGATATAATATCAAAGAATGTTTAACATATAGTCCAAGGGATATATATAATATAGTGGTAAGTGATAAGGTTATATGGAGTAGAAACATCACAACAACGGGATTGATTCTACGTGGAGATAATGTTCTATCGAAATATTGTAGGAGTTACTTTTAATCATATCACCGGTGGACGTCTTCCTTTGAAGGATGATAATAAGTCACATCTCGCGATAGGATCCTCTGAGAAATGTAAGAAGATTCAACTTTCTTAAAAATTATCGTTAACATATTATATTTTATTATATAATACGACAAACTGTTGGGATGATCATCTATGTTTGGGTCAGGGACCTGCTAGTTGATCACCTAATTTTCAAAATGTCCCAATTGATCATCTAATTTTTTACATCATTCTCATTCAACACATTGATCAATTATAATGTTAATTATCAACTAAGTACATCATGTGGTCACTAATCAAGGGCAATTTAGTAATTTCACCTATTAATTTTCTGAAGAAAAAAATTAATCACATTAAAATAATCCCAAGGAAATTGGGGATTTGGGGTTATTTTAATGTGATTGTTTTTTTTTCTTCAGAAAATTAACATATAAAATTACTAAATTGTCCCTGATTAGTGATCATGTGCTGGCCACGTGATGTAATTAGTCGATAATTAATATTATAGTTGACCAGTATGTTGAATGGAACGATTTAAGAAGTTAAGTAATCAACTAGATCCCTTGCCCAAACATATATGATCATCTCAACTGTTTGCGGTATATAATATATACATATATTTTAGTTCAAAATATGTAGTCAAATATGGAAGTTTAAAACATTGAACAATTTTTACGGATTGGGCAGAGTATATCTTCGATATTTAATGCTCAATTAGAAATTTAGAATCTCGTCCTTAAAGTGTCGGTAAAGAATGTTATACATTTCTTGAATCGCTTAAAACCATCGTTAAAGTTGGAATTTCTTAAGGCCAAATTATTTTGCTATTCTAATTTTAAAGTGTGTTTAGATCGGGGTGAATTAGCTTTTGATCAAATTAATTAATGATAAAAACAAAGTTCGCCCTTAAAGAGATAATGCAGTTTAAAAATTAAGCATGTATTATTAGTCCCTTAAGCATAATCTCGAATTGGTCCTTAATTTGTGTGAAATCGTCATATTAACGACTCTTACGTATCCTTGCCTTGGAGTACACGAAGGATGTAAATCGCGAGATGTGTCTCACGCGATTATAGGACTAGAAATTTCCTTTTAACCATTTTATCGTGACTGTTATGATAATTAACATTTTAATTTTTTATTATAGTTGAGTCATGTTTGAAGTTGGTTGTGAACTCTTGACAATATTGGAAGAGTTGTCTTACTATTAAAGTTTAAATTAAGTAACCATAAGTTATAAATAAGTTTCATATAAGAATACTTGCCAATTTCTTACATGCATTTGATGTTATTATGTTATTAAAAGCTAATAACTCTTATTAAAATAAAATATATTTAAATATTACATGTTTTGTATCAGGTAAAGTGAGAATTTTGGCAGATTACCATGATCAAAGCATATTATGTGTCAAAATCATAAAAAAAAAATTATTTGAAAAATATCACACTTTACACGTAAAATGACTTAACTATTTCTGAACACCTTTATCGTGTTAAACCCACCTTTTACCCCCCCTAAAGCTCTCCTCAAAGCTTTTTATCTCTAAGAATTTCACCAAGATCTCCAAACCCTAGAACCAATATCTTCAATTTTGGGTAAGTTTGCATACGAAAAATAATGTACTTATGAATAATATTTATTTTGTTATACTTTAAAGTTTTTTTTGTTACAAAAGTTTGGATCTTTTTTCGATTGAAGTGAGTTAAAATCACATTTTCCAATCTGCTAGTTGAGTTAAAATCACGTCTTTAATTAGTTATATACTTTAGGTATATTGCGTTTTTGTTATTTGAAAATTTTAAACAAAAGTTTGAATCTTCTCTAAGATTTTTAGGGGTATATGGATAAGTTTGCACACTAAAAATTATGGATCTATGTACAAAGTTTGTTTTTTGATACTTCAATGTTGTCTTTTGAACAAATTGAATCTTTTTAAGTTGAACACAAGACTCTGATTTTAAATAATGTTTGAACTATGAATTTATGTTCTATGGTGTCATGTGTATCTAATTTGAAGATTTGATATTATTTTGTAATATAAGTTCGAAACTTGGGGTATTATGTTGATATAGTCTGGTTTTCTTATAACTATAACATTGTATAATTAAGTATAATTGATTATAACATTGAATAATAAAGTATAATCGAATATGAAATATAATATGTCTTTTATGTATAGTTAAACTAACTCATATAATCTATTTAGTGTTGGAATATAATGCTGGTATAATTGAGTTTAATAAGATACAGACTATTATAATTGATTATAATCCAATCATCCAATATAACATGTTTTAATTGAATTAGATTATTTCGATTTTGGTTTAATTATATCAGGTTGAAGAATTAGAGAGTTCAAGTTCTAAAGTAACGTGAGTGACCGCGAGAGAAAAGACTCTTGTTGGAGGATTAGTTCTTTTTGATTTTCTTTTTCTTGTCCATTGTTTCTTTAGTCTTCAAATGAATTAGTACAAATTATTTGTTCCCATACAGAAAAAAAAATCAACATTGATTTGTGTTTTATACTAATTCTAATACACGCATGACTCATCCAAGTTCTATGGTTTGTATCCAATTTGTGTCCGATTCTTTAGGCTAATTAATACGTAGCATATAACGTACCAATTGTCATTGGGATCGAACTCTATAACATCAATTTAGTGCAAAGATAAATCATGACAAATTTGAGTGCATTGTGGATTTAAATCCATTAAAACGTATTATAATAAATTATAATGCCTTATTACATGTTACATTATAACCTGTTACAATATTAGATTAAAACTTATTTAGTGCTCATTTTCATTAAGGATATAATAGTCATTTCAACTCAAATTTGTCTAATGCAATTTTTATAAAAGAGTAAATCAATCATTTCACGTGAAAAATGATATTCTCAAATAAAAGAAATTTCATATTTTTTAGTAAATATTAGACGCTAAGTCGCTGATCATGATAATCTGCCTAATTTCTCGATGTTTATATTTATACCAATTGTTAAAACAATAACTTCTCTAAAAAAAACTCCTTTTAATATGTATCTTCAAAAATGGAGTTGATTTAATTTGATGGAATACATTAGGCATCACACATTGTAGGCAATATGCATTGAACTAAGACTCCCTTATAGCATTGAAAATAAAACGAGCTTAATTTCATCATATAAAATATTGGTAGATGAATGAGTCAAATTATAAATATGGTCACGGCCAATTTTTATTAGTAACAGATTTGTACAAGCCATTCGTCATCATTCAAATATTTGGGAATTGAGTGTTATAATACTTCCATAGGTAAGCACTTCGAAAAACATCAAAAAATAATAAAAAATGATAATCGAAATACTTTAGCAACTTCCATATTATTAATTCACTTTAAAATTCGGAGTTATTCTTTGAAATTTATCATGATAAATTACATAGATGGTCTGTAGTATGTACCATTACTAATAAGTAGTTATTCGAATAGTCTAGTAGAAAAAAAGCTTTATTGATCGTGATTTTAATCAAGTTCGAAAAACTATAAGCAATTAGTATCTGTTTTGTAAGCTCAAGTTACAACCAAATTGTAAACATAACGAGTGAGATTAATTGAGATTATCGTGAGTGAAATTAATTGAGATTTCAGATTAACAATCCCTAAATTTTTCTTTTTATTACGAAAATTCATTATCATTATTATTTTTACTCGAACTCAAGACTTCCAATTGTGAAGACTGGCTCGATAACCACTAGATCAAAATGACAGTTACAAAAATTGATCATTGGACGAGCATCTTTCACTAGGGTCTATATTATATACTAGTATATATTATTACTATTTCAATTCTATCTCCGACGCCCACTTGAATTTGCTTTCTTCTTGTTTGCATCATAAAGTTGTGAGACATTTCAAGAATGCACAAACAAATCATTAGTGGAAACAGATGCAAAGGATCTACTATTAATTTTTAATTTTTTTTTTTTGCCAATCTATAAAGTCAAATCAATTAGAAGAGAAAGTGCCACATTATTACAACTCAATTAGTTCAAACCATCTTTCTTTTGTATTTTCTTACATGTTTTAAAGCCCCACACACTAATATATACTCTTCATATTCTAAGCAAAGATTCATTAATTTTTATGCATTTCTTGATTATGAAATATAATATTATCAACTCATCATTGCACTTTCAATAATACTTTTCTCAAAGCTAAAAAGATCATTAATAACACTCATCTACCCTCATTGCAAAACCACATACACTTTCTTCAAGATTATGTCATCAAAAAAAGCTAATAGGTCAATTTTGGCAGCAATAATTGATGAAGAATTGCAAGAAGAAGATGTATGGGGTGTTTCAAAAGAGCAAAGAATAATGTTCAACTCAAAGACTCCTTGTATGCAATTTTCTTCAAGCTTTACTCATAGACAATTGCCTAGTGCATCAAGAATGATACCAAGGTCTAATGTTACCAACATTTTTAATCAAGAACAAAAGATTGTGCAACAATCGGCTCCAGTGCTAATACCGGATTGGTCAAAGATCTACGGGAGTCCAAAGACGTCGACAGGGTCCAAGATGGACTCATGGAGGCATCATGGTGGTGGTGGTGGTTGGGATAAAAACGACGACGACGAGGAAGAGGAAGATGGTGGGGAGAGTGGTATGGTGCCACCACATGAATGGATTGATAGAAGGGTTGCAAGGGGGCAGATTAGTTCATTTTCTATGTGTGAAGGTGTTGGGAGGACTCTCAAAGGAAAAGATCTAAGAAGAGTAAGAAATGATGTTTTAACCAAAACAGGATTTCTTGAATAAAATTTACATTTTATGAATTATGTTATTGTAGTTTGGTGATTAATTTTTACCATTATGTTTGGCAATGTAAAATTCAAACTCATAATGGATTAATTATGAATCATAAATTATATTTCATGTCAAATTAGATGTTCATATTCTCTTGTGTTTTTGTTTGTTTTAATATTGTGATTTTACTAGTGTATTTAATTATTAAGATGAAATATTGTTTAAGAATATGATAAAATGTTGGACCATGTTGGAAGCTTGGATCATTCTAATTTTTGTTCATCTTTCCTTTTTTGAACTCATTAAGAATCAAATTATGATATGATTATGACAACCTTGTTATTACTATTATTATTTGAGTAATTTTTCATTTTTACTTATCTCTTCCAATAGGAAGTGTTGAAAACACATTCACAATGACTTAACATTGAATAGAGACATCTGCTTTTATTGCAATAAAGGGCCAACTTTGAATGATTGAAAATGATGGCATCAACCTTAGTTATAATTAATATAAGTATATTACATTATCTTTTCATTGTTGCATGTCATGATTTAATAGGTATCTTATATTAACCATTAACAAAACTGTTAATCAATTAATTATTTGTGCATTTGCTATACATTCAGAGGGATCCCTTGTGCATCCATCGTTGATATTTTCGGGGATAAAAATGCTATAACCATCTACTCAATTCAGATGCAGCCACAAAAGTAGAGGAAGCGTATATATACTCGTCAGCGAAAATCAAATCCAAAATCCCTTAAAAAGGCTAAAATCCGGAATCACTAAGTTAGAAGCCTTAAATATTCGAACATAATACTTAAGTATCCTTCTTAAGAAACTAAACCTATTTATAACATAATTTATATGCATATCAAGCCTCCATATCAACAAAAGGTCTACCGAACTTGGGAAATCATAGGCAGTGTACAAATAAGAAAGTACAACATCATATAAGGAGATAACTTATTTATTGCTAGTTGGATTATAAATTAAACAC
The DNA here is from genome assembly GCA_003412495.2 of Echium plantagineum. Taxonomy (NCBI): domain Eukaryota; kingdom Viridiplantae; phylum Streptophyta; class Magnoliopsida; order Boraginales; family Boraginaceae; genus Echium; species Echium plantagineum. Next base: position 25,696,896 of record CM016561.1, on the reverse strand, counting down.
CATACATTATATTTGAAAGAGATGTTTCACCAACTACATTTAAATTTTCATTGATTTATTTTTGTCTTGAGGTGAGGTTCCATCTAGAAAAAAAATAAAATTGTCCCTTCACTTTCTTAATTGGTGATTGTGTCCTAGTGATGTACCATAAAACAAAATGTAATTAATTTCAGGTATTGCTCGTCAACTATAGAATCATACTCTCTTCATTCTTTTTTTTAATTATGTTTCTAGCCTTTATACATTAGTTAAGAAGAATACATACTCTCAAAAAAGATATCTTTCGAGACATTTCATATAAATTAAGAAACATTTAATATAATACATTAAAAGTTTTCATTTATACCCTTATAAAGACAATTATTAATACTTCACTTATCCACTTAAGTACATGAGGTCATCATTACCTGTTTTGAGTTTTTTTTATGCAAATAGAGGTATTAATAAAAAAAGTGGTTCATTATGCATTGATTTATGTAAAAAGACACTCTTTTTGAATATTCTTCAAATATCTAATAAGATATTTTTTTTTGGATTGGAGGGAATAGTAGTGAAAAAGTACATTGAAATTAAAATGTAAAAAATGACAATCGATTGAAACTATATAATTAGTTGTTTGATACTCCCTCCATCTTTTTTTAAGTTGTTAGCAATAACTTACAGACTATGGAAAGTATTACTATTGTGTTTTTATTTTGTAGGAGTTAATAAAGATGTGAATTTAAAAACCAACTACTTTATTGGGATAAAATAAGAAATGTGGTCAAAGAAGCACATCGAAAACTTAAACATCATGTTAAAAAAATACAAAAACTTTAGCCTAAATACCAAGTTAAAAAAGGACAGAGGGAGTAATTTTATATAAGAAAAACAATCAAAGATATATTAAAAATGTAAATTAGTTATGCTAGAAGGAAACTATTTAAATATAAAAAGTTAAGGTTAACAAAACAGTTAGAAAAGAATGGAGGGAGTACTATATAGTAAAAGACAATAAATATGCTACATTGTTTTTAGTTGATGTCTCTATTTACTGTTAAATTGATGACTTCTCTATTAGTAAAAAATTATTGCTTAGGGAAAGTCATTGCACCTTTATTATAAAAAGATTTTCTAATCTTGTAAATTTTCCATAAGAAATTATTGTATGTGCATCAAATAAAATCACATAAAACTTGTATTGTATTATTAGCCAAAACATCACCAAATTTGTTAGTTGGTGTGATGAAAATATAAGAGTGTTTTCATATAAGTTTTCATATAAGAGAAGAGAATGTTAAATTTTTTAAATAATCATTGGCATAGATATTTTGGCAATATTTACTATGTTATATAATATATATGGCCTTCAGAGTATTTAGCACTGATTAAATATATGTTATATTTTACATCTCCCAACAAAAAAATATAATTCATGATTCATTTAAATAGAGTAAATTTAGGTGAGGACCAAACTCACCAATTAACGTGTGTAAAGATAATAATTAAGGTGAATTTAGATGAAATGTGTTAAATTATTGTCTAGACACTAATTAATTTATTGAGTTGTATCGAAGTGAAATGATGTGAAACATGACTAAAAACACAATTCGCTAACATTAAAAACTTCAATTTGAAAATCATTGAAAAATAAGGTGAATTGAAATGAATGAAGATTAATCATTTAATCTCGATTAATATAAGTGAATATAAGAAATTGGTTCCAAAAGAAAGTGAACCTAAATTTTGACTTAGATCATCCCAGCGAAAATATGTTCTACCTTTTTGGATGAATTTTGATTATAAGTTATAACCTTCCACTTACCATCATTAAATTGGTTGTCTTTCGATTTATTTTCTTCTTCCTCGTACTCATCTGAATTTGAGATTTGATAGTGTTGATATAGGGTTGTAAGTAAACATGAAAGGTTTGATTCGGTTTGTATTGTTTAATTGATTCAAAAAATTCCGCGCGTGGTTCGGTATACATTGATAAATACCAAACCAAATTATAAAATTCAAGGTTCGGCGGACCAAACCAAACAGTTCGATTTAGTTTGGCTCGCATATTAATATAGAATTTTTTCTTATTTATACTCTAAAGTCCATATTTCAAAATTCTAAGCTAATTTAAATAATTTTCTACTCATTATTCATGAGTCATCTCCCTTTCATCCGCTCAAATGTCCGATCGCATCAAACATTTTTGCCAACCAAATCGAACATGTTTGCACTGTTCGCAAATAGTTCGGTATGGTTCGTATATTGAGTACCGAGCTGAACGTACGGTTAGGTGCGGTTCGCAAATAGTTCGGTCCAGTTCGACTTTCTACGGACCGAACTCAAACGTAATTACGTTCGGTATATTTCGATCAAATTTATACCCCAAGTGTGGTTATAGTTGAAAGCCAATTAATCAAAGAAGTGGTTAGTTTCGACTTATCACATGGACGTGTTAGAGCACTCACATCAGTTGCCCTAAAAGTTATTATAAGGAGTAAAAAAACTAAAAATATGAAAAAATGATACTTTATCAGTTCACCTATAATATGCTAACTCCCCAAAAAAATTTACACACTATTGAAAATGGTGAATATTTGTGCATGGTGAATTGGGCGGTTACATGAATTGAGCGGTTACATGGATTGTTAATCTTCAAATAACGTCAAATGATGAAATAATATATTTTAAAGTATGTTTCACAAATAAATCTATGGAGTAGCATATTAGAAATTATTTAAATTTAAACAAATTTAGAAAATAGGAAGATAATTATTGAAACCTCACAATCTACTTGGTTATTGATAGGAAAATTGTTCTGATTAGTCAATTTTTGTACATATTTTATACAATAATTATTTATCAATATCATCTACAATTAATATCAACAAAGTCATTTAATAAAAAATATCATAATTGTATTAATTTCATTAATTTTACATTCAACATGATAATTTCTTTATATGCAATATTATTATTGATTAATTTCTATTAAAATATTAATGTTATAAAACTTATTGAATTTGATAATGAAAAAACTTTTAAATTCATCTAAATTTCAAAAAGAAGAGATACTGAAATTTATACTTATTTAAATCACTTGTACTTTAAAAAAATATAGTTGTTGGAAATTATAAAAATATTAAGATATTTTAAAATTTAAATTTTTTTTAAGTTTGGTGAATAATAGGAAAGCTGGTAAAGTAGATCAATAAAAAACTAGTGCAAAAAATACAAAACTGACGGTTAGAAGTGTATTATAGGCAAAATTATTGGAAAGCTGATGTGAGTGCTCTTAGAATAGTTATTTTAATAGTCTAACCATAATCATTACTTATCACGATTAATATGAATTTGTCATTGTGGCTGCAAGTTGTGGTTATTATTTATTTGCCGTGTGACTGCATATTACCGTTAATAAAATTTTGTCACAATTATTAGTTGTTGTGGTCATAAGAGATTTTCCAATTTGATTGTATATTATGATTATGATGTTCGTTTTTGCTATTAATGATTAGTTATTCTAGTTGTAGCTAGGTTTTGTTTTATTTTATATCATTATTTTGTGTTTTTTTTTAATATTTTTTTTACTTTTGTAATAATAATACTTTATTTTCGAAGTGCTTATTCTCTACAACCATCTTTCTATATTTTATTATCTAAGAAGTTTTGATTGTACCGTTAAAGAAAATGATTATCTTGGTTAGGAAGATTTTTTTATCTCATAGAATTATATTCCTTGATTTTAGGCTAATTTAATTGTTAAGCATCTTCAAACCTTCTATTTCCTTGATTTGCTTGTATTTGACTATTGATGGGCAAAATGACCCCCTTAACCTTTTAGTAACCACGATACTAAACAAACGATTCTCATAAAGTGAGTGTTGAAAGTCGTCGAAACACCTGAAATCTCACAGATACAAAGGCAGCTCCAAAAACGCTGCAAAGACAACCACGAAACAGAGCTGCGAGAATCAAATCGGTAATCTTTTGGAATAAGGCTCGGGCTCAGTACCTCTAGAAGCCTTGGATAAATGGAAAAGAATATGACTCATTGATACCTAAGCTCTATTGAACGAAATTCCAATGAAGAAGCAATTCCAATTTCAATTCTTTGCTTTAACAACAATTATACTACACATTTATCAAACTTCTATAAGTATTCATGCCATTTTAGCCAGTAACAGTATACAAACATATATAGTGTAGTATAAGATCATGATAATTCAACCACTTTTCTTCCTCGTATTTGTCGAAATTGTTGTCATAATTTCTCTTTTATTTAGGACACCTCTAAGGAGACCATTGATAATTGTGTTGGATGGAGTGAAGCAGGGGAGGGGGCCTGTAATATCAACAACTGTCGGAGTGACTTTACTTGTATTTTTTGTGTCCATTTTGTTCAATATAATGAACCTTCAGAAACGAGCAAAAGATAATTCAGGCTCAATTACTCCAACTGATCAACTTCTTTTGGCATATCATCTCCTCCAGGCATCTTTTCTTGGTAAATATTTTTCCGAAATTTCTTAAATTTCAGAATTCTTTCTCAAGAATTGGTTTCAGAATTTTAACTAAATTATGAAATAAGCGAGTTTTTAATATTATATGTTGATTAATAATTGAGAGTATATGAAAAAAGTTTTACAATCAATCTCTAATCTTTATTTCGGAATCATCCCGGAAAATAGGCTCCGAAATTTAAGAATTTTTCAATATTTTCACCTTGACCATGTTGTCCATAACCAAATACATCTAGTTTTATTATGCTGTACTTTTAAAGTGGATGTTCGATTGTTTGGATTTTCATTTATAAAAATTTAAATTATTGGACAATTATAAAATACTCATGAGATGAACATAAAAAAAACTGTAAATATTTGTTAGTGCAAAAACATGATATGTATTTAAGTATTATGAACAACCATTTTAAAATTTTATATCAATTTCGAACACTCAATTCAAAATACCTAAATGACTAGTTCCCTCCCTTATTTTTAGGATGTCATTTTTCATTTCCATGTCTTTTATTCATTGCAGTCTTATGTGAAATAACATTTCAATATTTTTAGCCGCTTGATAATAAGTTTCCTTTTTGTATTTTTGCATAGGTTTTTCATTGGTGTTGGCAATGATGATAGACAGGCTTCATTATTACATCAAAGAACTTCGTATATTGAGGAAATATTTGGGAGCTGAAAAAAAATCGAGAAATGAAGAACAAATGAAAGAACAAGAATGAAAAGTAGAAGTAATTTCGATGGTGTATGTATAGAGGCCAATGATTTTTACACTCCAACGAACGATATCGACACATTACTTTTGTGTCATAATCAAGAGATGAAGTGTTTAATCACGAGCTTATGCAAATTGTTATTCACAAATCACAAGTCGTATATTGGTTTAGAGAATCACTATAGTTCATTAGTCTTACCGTTTGTGAATAAATTTATATTTGATTAAAATTGTATAATTTTATTTTTATTATTAGTTCGACATATTTTAATGATATGAATCCAGAAGCTTTTTTCTTTTTCTCTTTCGCATTGTGAAGCAATATCATTAAGCTGAGTTTCACCAACTTAGAGTTTTGGTATGGTAAAAGTATCATCTCGCTCAGCTCGGCTCAGCTCGTAGTCTCATGAGTCGAGCAAGAGTTCATATACAGGAGCCCGGCCAGGAAAATTGGGGTTTGTCGAGCCAAGCTTACAAAACACAGTATATTAAAGTATTAAAACGAGACGATTTTGAGAAATAGAGAAGAACAAATTCCCACTACAATCTGATCATATTATAAAATGTACATACTACTCCATATATGATAATATAAATTTGCACTATATGTTGGCATGTGTATTTTTTTTGCACAACACATTGGTGACACTAGTTAGAGTATCAGTAAGCCACCAAACAATCCTTCGAACACTGAGAACAATCACTCGTGGACTCGTCAAATTGTCCTAAGATATTTATGTAGGAATGGAACAAGAATCTGCAAGAAAATAGACATGTTTTCTCTAATCAGAAGACACCATTAATTTGCAACGAAAATTATAATAGGGAAAGAAAATAGGACTTCGCTGGTTATTGTAAACACAACACGGCTTTGTGCGTGCTCAGGCATATGTGGAACATGGAATGTGAGAAGGCATTAGAGATGAATATTTTTGAACATGGTAGAAAGAATACCTTGTACAAATACATGATATCTTATATGTTATAGCCCATTCCAAGATCTGAACTTGCAAATTCCACGACGATCTTCTAGTAAGGAATCTCGTATTGATTTAACCATAGATACAACAGCTGGTACTGCGGTATATTCTTCATTTTGTTCCTGAAAGCTACCAGTTATCAACTTCTGTTATTCTAGCAGGCAATCATTTATTGAGAAGAAAGGCAAAAAATTACTATTTCAGTGAGACGATCTTCAATGCTCCCACAATCTACTTTAGTTGGCATAAATAGCTTTCTATAAGCTGCTCTGAGACTTCTCACCTGGATTATTATCATTATTTGAAGCAAAAAAGTTATATGTTATAAACAAAAGTTTATTAATAAAAACATGTTTTATGAAAGCGATGATCCAAAAGCGCAATTTAATCCCTTTGATGTAATGCATCAAACGAATCACAAAATATGTGTGCTGAATTCACACCTCTGTCACTGAAAAGCCACTGCGACGCAAGCCTTCTAGATTTAAGCCACGTAGTTCAGCTCTGTCCCCAGAGACCATTGTGTACCTTGGAACATCTTGTGAAACCTACAGCATTAAAAAGAAGGTTCAGATTTGACACTATTATATTTCTTCTGGTAATCATAAGGTTAATATAAACCATAAGGAACACATTTCAGTTTACACTAACAGATACTACATGAGCTTGACGGATGTGGCAGCAAAGCATATTCACTTGCACTCGTAAAGATCTATATGCATAATAAAATAGTTCTGCTGCAAATATAGGTATCCAGAAGAAATAAAAGCTTTACCACAGCACCACCACCAATGAATGAATTGGAACCAATATGACAAAATTGATGAATTACAGTAGCTCCAGCAGTGCGAGCATAATCCTACAGATGAGGAGATTCAGATTCAGTTTTGCGTTAACAGATCCATACCCAATTCACTTACGAAGAGAAAAGAAACACCTCCACGACAATATGGCCAGCTAGAAGAGTATTGTTGGCAAATATATTGTTGTTTCCCACTTTGCAATCATGAGCAATGTGACAAGATCCCATAATAAGATTGTTATCTCCGATAACCTGGAGCCATAATTCTTAGCAAGTGGTCACGCTCTTCATGAATTGATCGCTTAAGAAAATACAGATACCAAAAGTTCATACAGTCTTATCATCTGGCTTTGAAGAACGATGAATGGACGTATACTCTCTGATCTCATTGTTGTCACCAATTTCAAGAAAGCACTCAGTTCCTACCTGAAACAATCAATAAATATAAAAGACAATGATTATCATGATCATCAAATGATCCCAACTGAATACGCAACACAAACTGGAAAGAAAAAATAGATTAGCAATGTGGATAAGAAAACATGGCCACGAGCTAATATACATGATCTTCTGCTGAAATAAATTAATAATAGCAATGCAATGATGCATCAAAGGGGCTGCTCACTATGTGGAGTAAACCTATAAGATACACTGTAAAATTCAGGATTCTGAATTGACTAGGCAATTCATTAAAAAAATGGTAGAACACAAGACAAAAGGATTATGTCACATTGGGATGGATTTCATACATGATTCGCTCACGCAGAGTGGTGGGGTGTTCTCCGTAAGATATGTTAGTTTCCCGGTGATGATTAAGGGGAGAAGAAATGAAGAGTACTCGACAAACAAATGGGATCAAGCTGTTCTTTAGTGCATAAGCAATATAAAACATCTTTTGATTGGATTTTGAGACACATATCCATGACAGATGAAAACAGAAAGCACGAACAAGTAATTAACCGTAGATGGTATCACAAATATATTATGGAAGTATGGAACAGGAAGCACTCTTAAACCATTTCAGCACTAAGTTGGCATTGAAAGTTCATATGAGATTCACTTTAATCGTGCAGCCTGCCTGCTAATTATATCTTCAATGTGAAAGGTACCTTATATTTCAAATCTTGGCACTTAACACCAACCACGGAATACCTCCCAATGACATTGTTGCACCCTATGATTGTATCTCCAGGAATATCCTCTCCAACTACAGCACCACTGCCAGCCAAACAAATTACATGCTTTTTATCAAGCCATGAGAGAAGAAATTGAGTCTCTCTAAACTTGAATACTCTGGAAACTATCATTTTATATCACCTCATTAATATACAGTTGTCTCCCAGTTCTGTGTTCCCAAATATATTGCTACCAGGGTACAACTGACAGTCATTTCCTAGTTTCGTCGATGGACCAATAACACAAAATGGACCAATAGAAACACCCTGCATTGACATAAAATATTAGCACCTCCACAGTACTGAAGGAGTAAACAGACAAAGAATAGTAGTGACATGAGAATTGAGAAGAATCTTTTGGAATGAGCAAATTTAAAGATTAAGTAAAACATGTTTAGATAGTTAAGCACAATACATAAAACCAAACGTGGGATAGTTTACAGCTATCCTTAACTAAAGGGCATAATTTCTCCAAACACGAAACATTGGAGTGTTAATGGAACTCTTACTAAAATATTACTCCAATAAATTCAAAAAAATCTCCTTCAAGAACTCTTTATAAAATATTAATGGAAGTCTTTTAGTAGAAACTCGACAAAATCGAAATTGCAAATGGCATATTAAATGAGTTAAATACTTAAATTAGTTGCCAATGTAGCAAAAATATACTATCACAACAGCACACAAAATGTTTAAATTTAACTGCATTCACTCCATATTCTCCATCATATATACATTATCATTTTATACATGAAAAATTTATTTTTTTACTATTCCATAAAGCTTGTCAAATTTTGAATATTGACATTAAGTTTCAAAAAAGTGCTCCATACATTTGACATAATCAATTATTTTGATAAATTAATCCAAATACGAATCCTGAAAACAGCCTCCCTGTAATCACAACGTACTATTCTATTCGATCCCCCTTACCCCGTTTAGGCAACCCTATTGGGGCATGTTGATGTTCAATCCAAGCCAAATTAAGCCTATTAGTCTTGCATTTGTAACATAACAAGTTATGAAAAATATATCAAAAGAACGTATTTTTCAAGATACTATACTACCAGCAAAATAATCTCAACTCAAACCAAAGTTACAGTATCAATTGAGGCCATGAAGTTTATTACATCATTAAAAATCAAAGTGGACAATCTTTTTGAGACACAATAAGCATTAAGCAATAAGCTAGATACCTGACCTAAGATGGCATCAGGATGTACAACAGCTGTAGGATGAATAAACCCACGTTTCGATTCTTGGGCATCATTTTCTTTGGCCCCTTCTGAAGCATCTGCTAGAAACATCATAAAAATCAACACTTTAATATTCTTGATTTCATAAAAAAAAATAAAAATGTAGGAGAAAATGGAAATGATTACTGGTTAAAGGGGAAAAGAAGCGGAGGAGACTGAAGCTTCTGGCAGTAGGTAGAGAGAGGGGGTGCTGGAGACGAAGAAGGAGAGCAGTGGACATGGTCTAGGCTGCTTCTAGTGGTGTTTCAAGTTTGGGTTTGAGTTCATTTGATTGGGGAGATACATTCAAGTCGGGTGCCTATATATCGACCAATGAAATTTCTGGGACGTACTTTTTTTTATCATTTTACTATTAACGAGCGCATAAAAGTATTGGCCAAAACATAACAGAATGATGTTTTCCATATGTTTTCATTAGCCGAACGTATGAAATTGCCGTTAGATTGTAATTCCAATGATATTTTCATATGTTGGAAATAAACTTCTCATTCTTTTCTTTTTAATTTCTGCAACCCACTACATTTTTCGGTTAATATTGAATGAATAAAGGGTTTAATGGATACGTATGACAACATCATTCTTTTATATCTTGACTGGAACTTTGGTGCGTACTAATTTCTAAGGATAAAATGGGCAAAAATGTGCGCAGTGAAAATTTCATATGTGAAAATAGGTTTTACTGCTCATCTGGTAGACTGTTACACAAATACCCAAATGGTGACAAATTTCGAAGAAAAACATCTTGGGCAATTTTGAAAAATAACACCATTCAAATGGTATTGGACAAATTTATTTGAAAAACAACACCCTTCAAAAAATTGCCTCTAAGTTTGTAGGTTTCGTTCTTTGCGGGCGGGCGGGCGGGGGAATAGATGTGGAGAAATCGGAGAAAGGGTAGCTCAAAATTATTAATGGGAAATATAGTAATTTCATGTGAGGGTGATGTTAAGCGAGCAAATTGCTGATGAGTTTGGACCTCCAAGTTAATTTCAAATGAAATTCTTGAATTTTCTTTGGAGATTTTTGTTCTATTTTACATGTAATTTTTTGAATTTTGAATATTGTCCTAGTTATTTTTCGTTATCCTCTTGAGATTCAATATAAAATATGTTTGATTAAATGATTTGAAGTTAGGATACAGTTATTTATGTGTGGAAATTGCAACATATTTTAATTTTGAAGTAATTTAGAAAATTAATTTTTCATCGACTTTCCATAATTTAGCTTAATATTTATATTTTTATTAAATTTAAAATATTTATTTAATCATATTTATCATTTTGTAATTATTTATAAGTTAGTAATAATATTTTTATATAATTTTTGGAAGCTAGAAATGAAATGTATGAATAAATTGTTATTAATTAAGGATAGGGCAAAATTGTCAATATAACTCAAATTCAGACTTTTTCTCTGAACTGTTATCAAACAGCTAAACAAATTCAGTATTCAGATTCAGACACAATTCAGATTCACCAATTCAGCATTCAGTCACTTACAATCAGATTTCAGACTTCAGATTTCAGTTTTTCAGATTTATCAAACAGGCCCAAAGTGTGTTATTTTACCAAATTTCTCACAAAGAGACCCACTACAAAACGGGCATGCATCCCAAGAACCAATTGAGCAACCAATTTACTTGTTAATTCTACTCTTTATTTAATATATCGCATTAAATAATTCAAGGACCTAGGGGTGCCCCTAGGTCCGTCCCTATGTCCATGATGTCATAAGTTCAACATCTCCTAAGATATTTAATATATTTTAAAAAATGTTTGCATGTATTAGAAAATTTGCCATAAATATTATGTTAGCATAGTATAAAAAATAAATAGAAATTTTAATATTTATTTTGAATCATCACATCAAAATCGCTAGATCTGCTCCGGTTAAGAGTGTATTTTAGACCATGCTGCTTGAAGCCTTGAAGAATTTAGTGGCAGTTTATGAACTTAACACTATTTTGCTTAGGTTTGAATTAGATTGTGAATAGAATCAAATTATCAAATACTGTATGACGAATTGTTTGCAACATTACCCTATCTTGCTCTAGTACATTCAATAAATAAACGCGTAAATAAGAAAATCAAGAAAATTTAAAATTATTGTAACGAAATATACTAACAATATAAAATTACATTGATTTTGGAACAATAAAAACACATAAAAACTGTATTGTTAATTTTACGATATAACTCATAACATAATTTTTTAAAAGAAAATCATATTGTAAAATTGTCTAATAATGATCTCCTATAGAATGAATACTATGATGATTGATCTACTCTTCTCCAAATAAGTTTAACAACTCGGATGAATAATCTTGAACATCTAAAGTTTTTTCCGCAGGACCATAACGTTTACGAGCATTATTTCCGATCTCCTCCATTGCCCGGATGAGTTCTAATGCTTCAGAATCAGAAAGAATAACATCATCGTCTTCAAACAAGTGTCTTAACCACTCACTGTTTTCATATATTTCGTTTTTCTCTTGAATGCTCTTGTTCGATGTCATGGAGTCGCCCATTAAATGTCAATAATAATGATGAATGAGGCTCTGGGGTTGGATATTTATAGAGAGAAAATATAATCAAACGAGACTTTTGGTGGTTTGAGTAAGTGGATTAATTGATATATGATAAGTATTGGTATTGTTGGATATTTATAGAGAAAATATTATCAAATATATATTAGGAATAGGACTTCTGTTGGTTTAAGGTAACTGGATTACTTGATAGTATATGGTAAGTATTCGTACTTATATATGCACTGTTTTCCTACTAGAATTTTGATTAATAATATAATTATAATGATAAGGTATAACTTTAGTCAAGACACAAGAGTATCGTTGATAAAAAATAATCGAATAGTCTAGTAAAAAAGTTTCTTGCTTGTGAGTTGTGACTAGTACAAATATATAATCCTAATACACATGCCTAATTTTTATAGCGGGAATTCACCATTACTATCATCACTTACCTAAAAATTTTAAGCATACCAAAAACTTAGAGACAAGATGTATGTGTCAAATATGTAAAAAGACAATTGTTACTCTACTAAGTTCAAAAGTTATAAATCACTATTAGTCAAATAATATAGATTTACTTTTTAAAGTAAAATGTTTTTCTTTTATGAAGGTTAATTAAACAATTATTAAATCATACCCCTTTAATTTATTTCAATAGTACATCCCAACTTTAATTACCAATTATTTTTACAGTATTACGTGTGCAAAATTTTTATTTACTTTTATAATAGATATTTTATTTAGTTGAAATTATAATTCAAATTATGCATTATTAATTTATTATAGAGCAAATTGTGCTGAAATAGTCTCCGATAGTGTTACCAGGGTGCAGTTTAGCCCCCAATAATGACACACCATTACAGTTTAGTTCCCGATAGTGGCAACAAATTACAAATTGGTCCCCAACTTAAACTTTTCGTTAACAATTAATGGAAATGCTAAATACGGTACATTTATATACAGTACTCTATATTAATTTACTAAAATACCCTTTTAAATTGATGAGAACAAAACTTTCAATCTCATTTATCAAATTTTCTCTCTCTCTAAACTTTAATCTATTAGAAAACCTTTCTAGAACACCAACCATATTCTAGATCTGGAATGGGTAACTCAAAGCTTGAACAATCATCATTTACTCATCAACCACCACAATTTCGTGTGGATATAAGCATCAGGCGTATTTTATACTTCGATACTTAAATAGTGGATTTGATTCAAATCAAAAGTTTGTGTCTACTAAGGCTATAAATTTTGTTAATTTTGACTTTCGATTTATAAACATGACAATTTTCTGTATGGAGGGAGTATTTGATGCTATTCCTGCTAATAAAGATATGACCTTTTTGCTCTCTCTTTTATTTTTATTTATTTATTTATTTTGTTATTGGTTTGTGTTCATTTGTTATTGTAATTATATTTGATTAATTAGTATTTGTTGTCTTGAATTAGTTAAAGATTTAATGAATACAAATATTTTTGTTTGAATATGAACACATGTCATATTGATTATGTGAAAAATGTTGAACTTTTTCTGTTTCTGTAATATGTCCATTACTTAATTGTGAATTGTGTATGATTTACCTTTAATTGGGAGATTTTATGATAAAGCTCTTGTCCAGTTTGTGAAGCAATCATCATCTACACATTAATGAAATTGGTGATCAAGGAGAAGAAATTAAAAAATTTATATAATTTTTGTAGAGAGAAAAAGAAACCACACTTCTAGAGAGAGAGTGATAAATTGCAAATGAATTAAAAAATTTTGATGATGAAATTTCGTAAGGGTAAAATTGAGAATAAGAGTTGGGGTACTGTATATAGGTACCGTATATAGCATTTGCGTAATGGAAAACAAGCGATTTGTGAGTAAATTTTTGTTACCCACCTCTTTCGTAGTGATCTAAAAAGCTATCCATCATATGATGTTCAAACTTTTAAAATTTGTTTTTCCCACTAAAAGTATTCAATAATCGCGTGTGGACGTTAATTATTAAAGGAAAAGTTAAGTTGACGCGATTAATCAACAATTTTTCGTCAATATTAGGGACGAAAATTGAAACGATGCCACTATTGAGGACTAAACTTCCACCTCATGCACTATGGGTGACTATTTCATGAATTTATATCATTATTATAAAAGGAAAACACGAAAATATGGTTACATATGATTCACGAGGTAATTGCTGAACTAGTCCTAGTAAGTGGGTGACCGTTGCAGTTTGATCCCTGTAAGTGGGACCGATGCACAAATGGTCCCTGAAAGTGCGTAACGGGTGCGCATTTGGTCCATAAAGTTAACAGATCCGTTAATTCTAAACTTCTTTGGGCTTTTACGTAAATAAATGCTAAAATAGGGCAAAAAATGTAACTTTTAAGAGTTTGGCTCGGCGATAAACTTAAAACTTCATTTCCCGCTTCGTTAAAACTCCGATTTTGACGATTCAAAATGCGTTGGAAAACTATTTTCATCCTCTTTTAGAATATGTGTTCGAACAACAGTTCTATCAACATTGAGATGTTCAAAACATTTCTTTGAAAATACATAAAAACGTTTCTTCATCACCACACTTTAGAAATTGTTAGTCTAATTTGTACTTTGTTATTATCATTATTATTATTATTATTATTATTATTATTATTATTATTATTATTATTTTGTACTTTGTTATTATGAAAATAGAAAAAGTCGGATAATCACATATCGACTAAATTTTCATTTGACAATAACAAATATCTTATGCATGATGGGTATGACAATACTAGCAAAGATGATAACACCTCTCGACATAAGCATCAACATGTTATGCATAATGTATAACTTAAGTATAAGATATGGAGCCTGAATGAGAAACATATAAGCATCAACCTATATGCATGAACATTGAGTTAGTCGATATCCATGAACTTGAAGAAGTTAAAATAAAAGAATGGTGATCAAAAGAAAGAGTCGACATTCATGTGTCATGAAAAGGCAAAGAAGAAACAAACATAAGTTAAATGATATTCAAATACGTTAAGGATATTAGGCTATGGATGAAAAACATATACAAAGTTAAAATTTAGCCTTCAATCATAGCTTAAAGTCTATTCAATAATCTTTGTTGAAGCTTGTATATGAGAGATATTTTTCAAATCATTTTTGATAAAAAGATGATAAGTGATTCAACGTTTTTATATATGTTTTGGAAATCATAATTTTGATAAAAATGTTGTTTGACAAATTGATGTAGAATTTTGACATGAGCAAAAGAGAAACTCAAGGTTCACAGGAAGTTCAAGTCTTTTCCAACGGATTGCTTCCTAACTCTGGCTGCTACATCTACTTTTCTTCATTTACAGTTTTTCTCAATAATGAATGTTTTAGTCAAGCTCCGCTTGTTGGAGTGTCCTACAGTCGTATAGGTTTATTTATCATATGTATAAACTATTGTTATATTAAATTATGAAAAAAAAAGTTTGTCGCCAAGCCAAACTCTTAAAAATTATATTTTGGCCCAATTTTAGCATTTATTAACATAAAACCATAAAAATATTTTGAATTAACGGATTTGTTAACTTCAGAGACCATTTGCGCATCGGTCCCACTTACGGGGACCAAACTGCAACGGTCACCCACTTACTTGGACGATTTCAGCAATTACCTCTATGATTCTTATACTTATGTTGCAGTTTTTTGGAGTTAATTGCTGAAATGGTCCCAGTAAGTAGGAACCTGGTGCACTTTGGTCCCCGAAAGTGGCACTGTTGCGAAATGGTCCCTGAAAGTGTGTATATTGGTGCAATTTGGTCCCCATTCCGTTAGCTCCGTTAAATTTAAGCGTGAATAACAATTTTTGGGGTAAAAATGAAACTTTTTGTAATCTAATAGCTCCATTTGGGAGGTAAAATGTAAATAACAAAAAGTTAAAGGCAAAAGTAACAATTAAATACATTAAAATTAAGAAATCAATTCATTTTAATCATTTTCATATCCTCAAACATTCTTCTAACAGTCTAAAACAACCGGAAAAAAATCTCCAACATCGATAAAGTTTTAATTTTTTTTGTTTTTGCCCCAAAAATTGATTTTCACGCTTAAATTTAACGGAGTTAACGGAATGGGGACCAAATTGCACCAATATACACACTTTCAGGGACCATTTCCGTAACAGTGCCACTTTCGAAAACCAAAGTGCACCAGACCCCTACTTATTGGGACCATTTTAACTGTTAACTCCAGTTTTGTCCCTTAGTTGTCAAACTGTTTTGGGGAAACAGATGATAATTACATAACTAATACATTATTTTAAAGAAATGATCATCTAATTATATATAGTTTTGATTTATTATTACGACGAAAATATATATTAATCTTACATCTTTATTGAGATTGCAGTTGAACGAGAGAATGTGACCGCTATGAAGGGGAGATATTGTCTATCATTCTAATATTTCCGTCAACTCTCCTAGAAGTTAAAATGGGAAAAATTTAAAATGATAAAAATGTTACTTTTTCACCTTCTATATAATACGGTGGGCGAGCGAAAAATTATTCACACACCCTTATCACTCTCCAAATTTATACCTTTCTATTTGAAAATTATTTCTTTTATCCTCTCCTTTTTCCATTATTTCATTTATATAACAGATAAAACTAAAATAGATAAATATTTTCATCATAGATATATAAATTAAAATTATCTTTCATTCTACATTCATATATAACTAGATGTTTGTGCACAGTTCAACATGTGCGAGGTCGTTTCTCATATTTAAAATATATGTTGTTACATTAACTTTTACATGGATATATTATGTTAAAATATTTCTTGTGAAATTCAAAATTTATGCATGATAAAAATCGTTGAATAAATATATAATTATATATATGTAACTATTTTATTCATCTTAACTATGCTTAATATTTTAATATATAAAATAATAATATACCTTTACAAATTTTCAAAAAAGATAAACTAAATGGGAGTTAGTAGTTAGTATGCAATTTAGACATGTGTCACTTGCTTATTCGTTAAAAATGATCATGGGGCTTCATTAAAAAAATAACTAATTCCCCCCTTCCCCAATTAAATATAGTGTAGATTAAATATAGTGTAGATATACTATTTTATATTTATTTTTATCCTAAATATCTAACTAAATTTTGTGAAATCTGTATCTTAATAAACGTTGAATATGCAATGGAACTAATATTTTTAGTTTACTGGAAAAAGGTTACTGGCTTGGACGGAATAAGGCTACTGTATTTTAACAAAAGACTGCTTTCTTTAAAAAAATTTAAGGCCTTCTTTTTTGTTATTATTGTTACTTTGATTAGGTTTGAATAGATCGTGAACACTGAACAGAATCAAATATGACGAATTGTTTGCAAGATTCATGCTCTAAAATACATTCAATAAA
The DNA here is from genome assembly GCA_003412495.2 of Echium plantagineum. Taxonomy (NCBI): domain Eukaryota; kingdom Viridiplantae; phylum Streptophyta; class Magnoliopsida; order Boraginales; family Boraginaceae; genus Echium; species Echium plantagineum. The sequence goes on along the minus strand of CM016561.1, from coordinate 25,679,539 downwards.
TAAACGAGTACATAAACAAAATCAAGAAAAATTTAAAATTATAAAGAAATTTACTAACAAGATACAAATACATTGATTTTAACACATATATAGAAACGGTATTGTTATTTTAAGATATAACTCATAAGTCATAACATAATTTTTTAAAAGAAAATCATATTGTAAAATTGTCTAATAATGATCTCCTATAGAATGAATACTATGATGATTGATCTACTCTTCTCCAAATAAGTTTAACAACTCGGATGAATAATCTTGAACATCTAAAGTCTTTTCCGCAGGACCATAACGTTTACGAGCTTTATTTCCGATCTCCTCCATTGCCCGGATGAGTTCTAATGCTTCAGAATCAGAAAGAATAACATCATCGTCTTCAAACAAGTGTCTTAACCACTCACTGTTTTCATATATTTCGTTTTTCTCTTGAATGCTCTTGTTCGATGTCATGGAGTCGCCCATTAAATGTCAATAATAATGATGAATGAGGCTCTGGGGTTGGATATTTATAGAGAGAAAATATAATCAAACGAGACTTTTGGTGGTTTGAGTAAGTGGATTAATTGATATATGATAAGTATTGGTATTGTTGGATATTTATAGAGAAAATATTATCAAATATATATTAGGAATAGGACTTCTGTTGGTTTAAGGTAACTGGATTACTTGATAGTATATGGTAAGTATTCGTACTTATATATGCACTGTTTTCCTACTAGAATTTTGATTAATGATATAATTATAATGATAAGGTATAACTTTAGTCAAGACACAAGAGTATCGTTGATAAAAAATAATCGAATAGTCTAGTAAAAAGGTTTCTTGCTTGTGAGTTGTGACTAGTACAAATATATAATCCTAATACACATGCCTAATTTTTATAGCGGGAATTCACCATTACTATCATCACTTACCTAAAAATTTTAAGCATACCAAAAACTTAGAGACAAGATGTATGTGTCAAATATGTAAAAAGACAATTGTTACTCTACTAAGTTCAAAAGTTATAAATCACTATTAGTCAAATAATATAGATTTACTTTTTAAAGTAAAATATTTTTCTTTTATGAAGGTAAATTAAACAATTATTAAATCATATCCCTTTAATTTATTTCAATAGTACATCCCAACTTTAATTACCAATTATTTTTACAGTATTACGTGTGCAAAATTTTTATTTACTTTTATAATAGATATTTTATTTAGTTGAAATTATACTTCAAATTATGCGTTATTAATTTACGGCTTTTTTCATCTGAGCACTTGAACTTCTGATATTATAACAAATAGGCATCTGGTGAATTTTTTATAACAAGTAGACACCTGAGACGAAAAATTGGCACCTGAACTTTTGCTTTTCTCTTTTTTCAAACTTTCGCAGATTTTAAACATTTACATGGAGGGCAAAATAGTCAAACCACATTTAAAACTAACTCAACCTAACTAAATATTAACCCAACCTCAATCATCTAACCCAACCCTATTAAAATCAATTGCTTTCACTTTCCTTCTTTAACCCAACAATCATCATTTTCCGCCGCCACAACCAATCCGGCCCGATTGAATGAGAGAGAGAGCCAACAATCATCATCTTCCGCCGCCGCAGAAACAATCCTTCTTTCAACCAACAGTCATCGTTCTTGATTTAGAATGAGAAGAAGACGAAAAGTGAGGGGGAGAAATCAGAAGAGAGGAGGAGAGATAGGGGCGTGATGATGATCAGAAAACGAGGGAGCAAGCTAGGATGGAAAAATTAAATTATTTACGGCTATTACTAATAATTGGGTATACAAATTATAGTCAAACAATGTGATAGTTGAGAAGCATTAATTCCACCTAATTTTTTTCTTCAATCTCACCACTAATAATTTATATTGGTTGTTGGGGTTGTTGGAAAAGTTTTAGCACCACCTCTTAATTTCCCACGTCCCATATAAGGAAGGGCTTTTTTTCATCCGAGCACCTGAACTTCTGATATTATAACAAATATGCACCTGGTGAACTTTTCATAACAAGTAGGCATCTGAGACGAAAAATTGGCACCTGAACTTTTGCTTTTCTATTTTTTCAGATTTTAAACATTTAGACGAAGGGCAAAATAGTCATATTACATCTTAAACTAACTAAACCTACTAATCGAACCCAACCTCTAACCAACCCATTTAACCCAACCCCCATTAACATCTATTCAAAACATAAAAATCAAACTTTTCAATTTCTTTCATTCATTCATCAACTGAAAGAAATGCAAATAAAAATCAAACTTTTCACTAAGGTGGTCAAGGTTGACCGATACGAATTTCAAAACATCATCGCAACAAAAATATGATTCTGATTTACCTGGATTAGCTTTTAACAAGTTCTCAGTTGTACAATCTGAAACCATTGATGGATTTTTACCCAATAACTCTACAATCAAGTTCTTGATTTTCTCTAATTTTTCCCTCAACTCATCTTCAGTTGTCTCATACGTTTTGTAAAGTGATGCAATAAGGTCGATTTTGTCACCACTCCTCACCTGAGTTCAGTTTAAACTGAAGTAATCACTAACCAAGTGAAGGAGAAGGAAAAGGGGAAGGAAAAGGGGAAGGGTGGGGCGGGGGGTAGGGGGTGTTGCAGGTCGAGTGAAGGAGAAGGAAAAGGGGAAGGGGTGGGGCGGGGTAGGGGGTGTTGCAGGTCGAGTGAAGGAGAAGGAAAAGGGGTGGGGCAAAGGGGGGTCAGGGGGTGTTGCAGGTCGAGTGAAGGAGAAGGAAAAAGGGAAGGGGTGGGGCGGGGGGGGGGGGGTGTTGCAGGTCGAGTGAAGGAGAAGGAAAGGGGGTGGGGGGGAGGGGGTAGGGGGTGATTTTTTAGTTTTAGTTTTTAGGAGGTGATTTTTTATTTTTAGTTTTTTTTATATATAATAATTGTATTAATTTTTAAAATCCTATTTAGTAATGGCACCTGAACTTTTCTATAAATATTTTCCCGAGAAAAGTTATATTTTCAATATGACTAAAATCTTTTTCCGGATTGGCACATGAACTTTTCAGTATATTTTCTCTCCAAGATGTCATATTTTCAATATGACTAACTTGCCATTGGGTTAAGGATTTTAAAATCTATTAAAATCTGAAAAAATAGAAAAGCAAAAGTTCAGGTACCAATTTTTCCTCTCAGGTGCCTACTTGTTATAAAAAGTTCACCAGGTAACTATTTGTTATAATATCAGAAGTTCAGGTGCTCAGATGAAAAAAAGCCATAAAGAAGCTAAGCAAAGATTTTGTGTCATTTTTACACAAATCCTTGCACGAGAGAGGAGAGGAGAGGTCCTTCTGGTGTTCTTGTGTAATCTGCTGCTGTTTTATGTGTTTGTTTGTCGAATTGTTTATTGGTTTTTGTGTTACAAATTATTACATTCTTGTTTCGGTTGTGGTTGAAGATTTTTTGGGCAAAATTCTGGTTTGAATATTGTCCTTGACGTGTTCTTCATCCTTTTTGCTGCGATTCTTCTGGCCAAATCTGGTGTTCTTTATTCTATGGGCTATTCTTACGGTTTTCTGGGCAAGAATCTGGTTCGAATTCGTTTGCTGGTGTGTTTCGGCTGAACTTCTCACTAGGCATTGATTTTGCTTCATTTTCTTGATTTTGTTAAATGCATAGTCATTACCGTTGGCACCAGAACTTTGTCTACGTTTTTGGCGCCTAAAATCGTTTCCTATGATTGGCACCTGAACCTTTTTCCTCGAAATTTGGCGCCTAAACTTTTTATCGGGATTGGCACCTGAACTTTTCTTTATATTTTTCCTCCAAGATCAATATGACTAACTTGCCCTTGGGTTAAGTATTTTAAAATTTATTAAAATCTGAAAAAAGAGAAAAGCAAAAGTTCAGGTGCCAATTTTTCGTCTCAGGTGCCTACTTACAAAAAGTTCACCTAGTAGCTATTTGTTATAATATCAAAAGTTCAGGTGCCGACATGAAAAAAAGCCTTAATTTATTATAGAGCAAATTGTGCTGAAATAGTCTCCGATAGTGTTGTCAGGGTGTAGTTTAGCCCCCAATAATGACACACCATTGAAGTTTAGTCCCCGATAGTGGCAACAAGTTACAAATTGGTCCCCAACTTAAACTTTTCGTTAATAATTAATGAAAAACAAGCGGTTCGTGAGTACTTTAGGGCAAAAAATGAATTTTAAAAGTTTGAACTCTTATTTGGTGAGTAAAATTTTGTTACCCACCTCTTTCGTAGTGATCTAAAAAGCTATCCATCATATGATGTTCAAACTTTTAAGATTCGTTTTTTCCCTAAAAGTATTCAATAATCGCGTGTGGCCGTTAATTATTAAAGGAAAAGTTAAGTTGAGGCGATTAATTAGAAATTTTTCGCCACTATTAGGGACGTAGTTGAAACGATGCCACTATTGATGACTAAAGTTCAACCTCATGCACTATGGGTGACTATTTCATGAATTTATGTCATTATTATAAAAGGAAAAAACAAAAAATATGGTTACATAAAATTCGATAATTTTGGAAGAATACCATGGTTTGAGACATCAATTTAATATCTACCATGGTTCCTTTTTTTTATTGGAAATAAAATACCACATTTTTATGCGAAATGACTATTTTACCCGTATGGTGCGTTTGGATTGGGGTAAATCAGGGGGAATCGAGGGAAATTTAATAATTTTTTGTGTTTGAGGACTAAATTGATGTCTATGTAAGAGAATTTATTACCACCAATCTAACTCCATTACCACTGATTCACCTCATATTTTCTCTCCTCCAAATCGGAGAAGAGACATATTTAATTATATTTTCACTCATTCTCACTGATTTTCCCAGTTTACAAGTATGGCACCCAAATAACAATAAAATATATTTTTCCTGATTCACACTAATTCTCTTCCCTTAGGATAATTTCAAAAAATTCTCCTCCATTTGATTCACCCCGATCCAAACACACTAGTAATGAAAATTGATAGCATTAAACAAGTTTTTTGAGTTCAAATAACTATTATAATCATTATCTATCAGAAAAACAATTGAATAAATACTTTTTCATACTAAATTATTAGTGATTGTTCTTCATAATTATTAATTTTTATTTTCTATTTTTTAATAATTATTATTAGAATGCACAAATATTGATCATCGTCAAAATACTAATAATGATAAGTCCACTAGTATGATAACTGATAAGTCATAAACCAGTACAAACACACATATAGACTCGCGCATAATATTCCAATAGGACACAATACATGCGCCTAATTTTTCCAAATCTGGCCTAAAGTTGAGGCTCTATGTTTATGGCATCAGAGCATTCACACTAGATGGACTATAATTATCCTTAAAATCTCCTCTATTTACTACCTTTATTAATTTTGGAAAGGTGTTTTACTTTTTATATTTTTTTAGATTCCTTAATTCACTCTCTATTTAATAAAAATAAAAACAAAAAACATTATTATATGATGCCCCAATTATTATTTTCTCTTTCAAATTCCTTAAAATAAAATTTGACCGTCAGATTATATGCTGCTCAAGTATGTGGACATCAAGATTATATGCTGCTCAAGTTTGTGGACATCAAGAAGCTTCTCGTCATCGCTTAAAGAATGTATGGAGTTGAAAATATATTCGATGAGGTTATATCATGATACTTAGAATTCATTTGTAGTCCAGAACTATATCCATCAGACCCCAAAGTGATATTTTACTGTGAAAATGAGAGGCCCCTCATATACCTGGGATAAAAATGACTAGTATGTTGTTTGATGTAAGAAGCAATGTTAATATATCAGAACATTGAATTAAAAAATTGAAGTTAGTAGATGTATTATTAAATCCGTTTATGAAGCATATGTGAGGAACAAAATTCACCCATCAAAACAATTTGTAACAAAAACAACAAGTAAATTTCCTTAAAAGAAAAACATATGAACAAAATGCAAATTGTTTGTAAATAACAAAATTAGCAACTTCAACTTTCAGATCTTGAATGGAAATTATGATGTTAAAAAAATTACTAATATATTACCTCTTTTGCAAGGTTGTTGAAAATGGAGAAAGAGCAAGAAAAAAAAATTAATGAAGAAAAACTCAAAACATAGATGATGTTGGAGAGAGAAAGGTGAAAAAACATTTTTGGATTTTGAAGAGAGAACCCTATCATTTCACTCTCTCAAGTTTTTCTCTAACTTTTTTGTGTGGGCCAGCCCAATATACACCATATGAAAATGTACTATTTATACATATTAGTTCATTCCCTTCCTTATTATTGAGACAATTCAACATTTAGTCCATCTAGTGTGAATGCTCTCAGGGATGAGAACAGATAATTTGTGGTTGTGAATCTTGAGATGCTTGTAGTTTTTCACAAATAATCTAAAGATTCAATTTTTATTCAATTACTCCCTCCTGCCTTATATTTGCCATGTTAGTTTTTGTTCCAAAATATTTTCCTTTCAATACATAAAATTATACTTTTATATCATCAATATAGTTTTTGATTACGTTTTTATAATTAAATTATGGCTAAGATTCTTTTGACGCCTTGAACTTCAATGATCAGTTAAGTTTGCCCCCCGAACTTTTGCAATGGATCTACTTGCCCTCCGAATTACTCAAACTATGGGGGGGGGGGGGGGTTCGCCTTAAACTTGATATTATAACTTTAATGAAGGACAAAATAGAAATGTAACATATAATAGACTTTTGGGGTCAATTTTAGTGGGCAATATATATTTGGGGCTCTTTTAAAATAAATGAAATAATCTGCCCTCTCCCCTTCCGATCTCCCTCCTCGTGCCACCTATCGTAGATTCACAGTCTCCCCCCCCCCCCATTTCCCCTTCCCGATGGCGATCACAGTCCAATCGGCTCCCTCCCGGTCTCACCCCTTTCGAATCTCCTGGAAATCTTTGGCGATGGAGGGAATCCAGGGAATCTTGTTCTCTGACAAACGACGTGGCCGGTGTCATTACTTTTTTATTTTATTTTAAAAGTGCCACAATGTATTTTGGTTATTAAAATCGATACTAAAAGTATATTATTTGTTGAATTTCAGTTTTGCCCTTTATTAAATTTAAAGTGTGTCAATTTTAAGGAAAAAATTGCCAAAATGACAAGTTCGGGGGCAAGTAGGCCGATTGTAAAAGTTCTGGGAGCAAAGTAACTAGATCGTCAAAACTCAGGGATGGCCTTAAATTATCAAGTAAACAACTATATAGTTTCTATTTTTTGGTCATTCTACATATTCAAAATAGTTTTTTGACTTTATTTTTATTTTTATTAATCTTGTCAACAGCTTGAAACAAAGGAGGGAGTATATTACTCGTATTTAGTTCATTATCGAGTCGGGTCCAGTCTAGTCTATATTAGTAGTATATTATCTAAAATTCTTTCAAATTGAGTTCCACGCGCGCGCCACTCAATCCCCCGCCATAAACCCTATTTCAAATTCAGTCCCCTCCCCTCCCCCTCCCTGCTCCCCCCTTGACATCGCCCCGGGCTTCACGGACAACGACGACCCCATGGCCAGACGACCTTCATCAGTTCAACCCTTCGACAACTCTAATTTCGACCCAGCCCCAGATTTATTGAGGTGCTCGTTCGCTTCTTTGTTCATTGTGAGGCATGTTGATTTGGTGTGCTTTTGATATTGTCGTTTGCTTTTTTTTGGAATTTTCATTCTTGATTGTTTGCTGCTAGATTGTGTGAATTTCGATAGTTTGATTAAGTTCTAGATTTGATCCCTCCAAAGGCACACATTTGAATCGGAATTCTCATTTTCGTTCTCTTTTAGGAAGCTTTCATAAACTACTTGGAGTCTAAATTAAACTATTTTAAGAATAAGCCATATATTCAACCGTAATTATTGTCCTTATTTTGTTGTTGGCGGAGTTATCTCAATCCATTGAATGATGATCACGCATATTCTGTTGTTGAGTGAGTATTTTTGTTTTCTTGTACGCTTTATCGTTTTATTACTGATTACTTCGCGTAATGAAGCTTGCACTTCCAATTTGCAAGCAATATTTTTTTATTATGATTACATTTAGGCATGTAATCGAGCCGAATCAAGTCGAATATTTGCAAGGTTCGAGTTCGGTATCATGCCTTCGAACCGAACCGTTCGATTTTGGAAATACTTAAAATCAAGGTTCAGGTATCAGTATCATGCCTTCGAACATACTTCGAGCCGAATCTTTTCGAGTCGAATACGTCGGACTATTTCGAACAGAGCCGTTTGATCACAAGGCTAGGCATGCCTCATGAGGGGGAGCGGGGTGGGGTAACGGCTTTTGAGAAGAGAAGAGATGAGGGAGGGCCGAAGGGGAGGGGGAGGGTGATCTGGAGAGTAAAGATGAAAGAATGAGAGGAGTACACTGTACATATAAGGGAATATATGTGGGTTGATAAGGATTTTATCATTAAATACATATATAGTGATTAGGGTTTATATGTGGGAATATATGTGGGTTGAAGGGAATACATATATTAGTCCACAATGGTTCAGCCCTCTTATTTAATGACGGGGGGAGGGGGGTGATCGAGCCGAACTAAATCGAACCGTTCGTCTCGATTTTGAAAATACCTAAAAATCAAGGTTCAGGTATCAGTATCATGCCTTCGAACATACTTCGAGCCGAATCTTTTCGAATCGAATACGTCGAATAATTTCGAACCAAGACATTTGCTCACAGGCCTAAATTTACATTGTTACCCAAAAGATCTGATTGTTGAACCTTGTAGTATAGTTTTGCTCAGAGAAACTTCTGATTTGAGTTCACTAGATGAAAACTCATCCTAAATTGATGGTAATTGATGATTCAATTACTCAAATATCAACTGTAGGACATATATTACCATTACTCGAATGAATGCGTTAATAATTTTTTTTTGCTTATTCTTTCTATTAATATAGTGACAATCAATTGTCACTTTTCATTTTCAATGTATTTTTTGACTATTTTTTCTAAATTATTTAAGAAAATGTCTAAAACGACAACTACAAACGAAGGAAGTAAAACGTAGTGGTAATCCATAAAAATGAACCCGGCCATACAGGTTACCAGCTCAACATCACCAGTTATATAAAGCTGGTCTCACTAGTTCCCTATATATTACTTCAAAAAAACTTATTCATCAGCATTCTCTTCTTTCAGCATTATCTTCTTTCATTCTTTTTCATATTCTGAGTATCTGGTAAGTACTTCTTGACCATTATTATCTTCATATTTCTTCTCCCTTAGCTTTTTTTAATTCATGAAAGCTGATAATACCCCTGTTTTTGTTAGTAAGAGATCAGAACTTTTCATATCTCCTGGTATTAATTTTCATATCTTTTCGAACTCCAAGATTCAAGATTGTGTAATAAATAAGCATGATGATCTGGGTAATTAAGCTAGTGAGTCATTAAGGTCCAAAAAATTCTTATATTCATCTCCATTTTGTTCTTTATTATTTTCAAGATTCTTGTTATCTAGTAACTACTACCTTTTTATTGATATGATGATCATGAGCCTTCATAATAATTATGTGGAAAATCAAGATTTTTCTTTTGATTGCAATTTGTCACATTCTTTTCTTGTTGCGAATAAACGTTTAACTATTTCTATAGCTTCTGCATGTCTGGTGAACAACACCAAATTTGCTGAGTTTTTATTGTTCGTTGCTTTTAACTGTAATCAGTTCTTAAATTCTTCATTTTCTTGAAACCTTTTCTGAGTTATAGTTATTAAGTGTTCATGATGAAGCAAGAACAATTCTGGACTGTTGGGTATTGCATGTCCTTAAGCTAGTGAGTCATTAAGGTCCAAAAAATTCTTATATTCATCTCTATTCTATTCTTCATTATTTTCAAGATTCTTGTTATCTAGTAAGTAGTGCCTTTTATTGAAATGATGATCATGAGCCTTCAAAATAATTATGAAGAAAATCAAGATTTTTCTTTTGCTTCGTAATTTGTCACTTTCTTTTCTTGTTAGAATAAATGTTCAACTATTTCTGAAGCTTCTGCAGGCCTGCTGAACAACACCAAATTTGCTTGAGTTTTTATTGTTTGTTGCTTTTAACTGTACTCAGTTCTTAAATACTTCATTTTCTTGAAACCCTTTCTGAGTTATAGTTATTAAGTGTATCAAGATGAAGCAAGAACGATTCTGGACTGTTGGTATTGCATATCTAGTTTATTTCATTGCTTTCGTTGCTGCACATTCTGTAGTTTTGGATAATGGCTTCAAGTTCTTCCCACCGAATTTACCTTTGCCGCCAATGTGGAACGGAAATTGTGCCACCTGGAGCAACCATAGTCACTGTAAATAACTCTAACCATAAAGATTGTAAAGAACTCTTTCTCTTTTCTTTGGTATCTGTTCTCTTCCCATACTCAATGTAGTGTATGTTTATCACAGGATACAAAACTGAACTTAGGCATCTTCCCTGAGGACATGTAAGCTTGTTTCATTTTTATCTGATAGAATTATATATGTGAATTATAATGAGGTTGAGAATAATATAAACTCAGGATAAAGAACGTTAAAGTTGAGGGCGAGGCAACAAAGTGGCAGAACAGGCGTTATACTCATGTCCACGTTCTTTGTGATATATGTGACGAGATTCTCGGAATTAAAGTGGTACGAGTCAGGTTACAACTTGTTGTCAAAAGCTGTTTTAATGTAAATAATGTATATAACTAAGGAATGCATATGTTCATGCAGCTTGAAGTCAAAAAACAATTTAGGGAATTTAGGGAATCAAGATATTGTCTTTCCCTGTAAGTTTGTAAACATTAATAATTTGTATGTAGTATTTCTTTTTATCAAATTCATAATTCTAACACATTCAATAAACAGTGATACAATCAGGATCTGTGATGATTGGCTTCTAAATTCAAACACAACTGTAGGCAAGACTAAAGAACGCACAGAAGAAAACTCTGCTACATCAGTCATCAAGTTTCAGCAGGCTAGCACAAACCACTTATTCCTCTGCAGCAAATGCCGAACATATATTGCCATTAGCAAAGCGACCGATTATATTGTAAATATGACTTCTTCCTACTAATTTATCTGCTTTTCTTTCATACAAAGTTCTTGCTCTTTTTACTTTATACCTTGAGGCTAAATACTTGGATAAACTTTCTGTACCATAAATTTAATATAGTGTTTGTTTTATCTCAGGGCACAATAGCTAAAGAGAGGATCTTTGAGGATCAAGAGTAAGTAAGCTTGTCATTTCATTACACTTACTGAATTCACCAAATTTTCTTTATTTGGCCTTTTTGTTAAGTTGAACTGAATTGAAATAAGCAATGTGATTATGCAGGGTTAATGTGGAAGTAGCTGGAAAAGCTAAAGCATGGGAAGAGAATTCACTTACTTGTGTTGAAGTTTCTTGCCTTAATTGTCAAACTGTTCTGGGAAAACAGATGGTAATTACCTAATTAATGAATTACCATAGAGAAACGATCATCTAATTATATGAACTTTCGGTTTATTACGATGAGATAATAAAAAACATTTCGTCTTATTTCAGATTGCAAATGAAAGTGAGAATGTGATCGCTAAGAAGGGGAAATATTGCCTGTCATTGTAAGAGACTGAACTAAAATCTGTCAAATCAGAATATCAACAGAAGTTTAATATATAATGGTACTGATGTTTTTGTTTTACAGGACCAAGCTTATTATCTGTGATGGAACGAGGCTGCTCTACGCGTACAGCGGAAAACCAGCGGCTTGAGAATTTCAGTTGGAGTGCTATGAACAGAGAACAACTTATCTTCTGACTTTGTTTCAAGTTTGAATATCATACTGTTAGAGCTTTACTTCTATTTCTGTTTAAATGAATATCATACTGTTAGAGCTTTACTTCTATTTCTGTTTAAATGCCTATTCACTATAGAAATAGGCATTTAAATAAAAATTGAATAATTCGAATTCTTTTCTGTTTTTGTTAGTAGTTAATGAACTATGAAAGTTTCGTGTTATGTGAGGTTTATGATCTATTATGAAACTAGTTTGATGATGGACATTTAGTTTTAATGCAAACATGAAGATTTCTTTGCAAATTTGTTGCTCTAAATACAAAATCAATCAACTAAAAAGAATCATTATATATATTTTCTCATTACTTGCAATTTGCATTAGTTGAGAGTAGTAAATTACATTATGTATACTATGTTTTGGTATTTACTTTAACAAGGTTAGTAGCATTAAAAATCACTAATCTTTATTAATTTTTTCCACTTCGATCACTTTTTTTTTAAAGGTTTAAATGCGATAACTTCCACCAATTTTTTTGTGAGAGCTAATAATCTCTTAGTTAATGATCTATTAGTTAATATGCTTTACAGTTAACAAGGAGTTATTTGATTATTAAGTTTCATGGTATTACAAAAGCTAAGTTTTAGTTACTTTATAGTACATAATTGTTGGAAATATGGAAAATATAACATATATGAAATCACTTATTTAGTAACGATGCCAATTTGTGAGAGCTAATAATCTTTTATTTTTAGATCAAGAATTGACAACTAGCACTACTTGACACTTTTGAGCTAGAATGATATTTAAATATTAAATAGGAAATAAGGGTATATATCAATATTTGATATAATGCCTAAATCCCAAAAAAATATGTCATTATCTCCTTCTTTTCATTTATTAATTAATTTATATTAGTTGGTTACAAAAATAAATTCTCATGATAAAAACTTAAAATTGTTCTAATATCTCCTTTTAACTCATTTTAAGAGATGTATTAATTAAATTTAATGACGTGAATTTGTTGTTGATTTCATTTAAAATATTGATAGAACTTATCATGTCATCAAAAACAAATACTCCATTTGGTCTCTTTTATTTATTTTTCTAGTCTTAATTTTTTGTTTACAGATACTTGTCTTTCTAATATAATTAATTGTAAATTTATATTTTGAATGTACTTTTTGATTACTTTGTCTTGTGAGGTATCAACCAACCAATTATATAGTTTCAATCACTACTAGAAAACGCACTCTTGGAGTCGGGGTTTGAAATCCGACGTGACATAAAATGCTTCGGAATCACGTCGGATAGGGGTCAAACTAGAATTTCATTAATTAATTTGACATTGGTGTCGACATTACTTTAGAATAGCTTCAGATAAATCGTCTTACATCGGATATGCTAACCGAAGCCAAAGAAATTACTTCAGATTTGATTCAGCTAGCAGGTCAACCAAAAAAATGTTGATTGTACTTTAAAATGGTGTCGAATTTACTTCAGCATAGAGTCGGATTTATTAATAAAACACCCCCGAATCGTTTCCGAATTATTAATGGAGTCAGAATGGATTCGGAATTTCTTGGGATTCCAAAATTTCCAGAATCCAAAAATTATGTAAAGAGTTATATTAATATATCTTTGATCATAAAATTATTATGTAAAATTACTTAGTCGAAAATTTTGCAAAGATACATAAATATTTATAAAAATAATAATTAAATAATCTTAATTCTTGAACAAAACATAATCATTCATAATAATAATTAATAAACCATACATAATCCGATTTTCGATCATTACATGTAAAACATGATCAAAAATATATAGTTCACTCTAATTAATAACTACTATTACACAATAAATAAGAAATCTAATTAGGTGAACTATTAATTTTTTATTATCGCATTCATTCCATATATCTTGACATTGAAGACCCGGTCATGGTGTACGGTATGTAGGAAGTCAATCTCGAACGTCACAACATCACCCCACTCCACGTTGTTGGCACTTACGAAATCCGCCCAACCTTCGCATAATTTGAGTTGGTTGCCATCTCTCCCACTGAAATTTTTAATTTTCATAGGGTACCATCGATCATCTCCTTTAATCTTTAACAAACAATTTCCGACCAATTCACATCTACACCGATTACAAAATCCCTTTGGAATTGGCTATTATGATCACATATAAACCATTTTATCTTCCATTCAAAAATCATATTCCTATACATTTTTTATTTTATTTTTGTTGAATACTAATCTTTAATCCGTTTTTATTTTATAGGTTAATTCATAAAAAGGTGATAAAGAGGTAACCATCTAACTTTCAATTGTTCTTATTTTGTTATTTCAATTCTTTATCTATTTGTCTAACTTTATCTAATTTTTATTATGATTCTTTTTTTTTAGAAAAAATTGTGCTCCCTATTTGTTTGGGCCCGTCAGGCCCGCTTTCTTAAGGGGCAAGGATGGACGGGCCTTTGCGGGCTTTGTTCCGGGCCAGACCCTTCTTTACTGGTCCCGGGCCATCCGGCCCGATTCGTTTAACACGTCTAATTATAGGTTATGATATAGAATTCCATCAAATATGAACTTGCACAATTCCTCACCCAAGCGCCTAAAATCTACTCAAGATCACATAAATAAAAGGTGAAATCTTTACCTAAATGTGAAGATGAAAGCCTAGAGTTCACAATTTGTGTAAGAGAGGGTGGATTAGAAACTCGAATGAAAAATCTCGAGCAAAAGACGAAGGAAGATGGCGGCTTGTGCATGAGGATGGGTGGCCAAGCTTGGGGAGGGGTTTTTTTTTCTTATATCCGTATATCTAGTATGTATATATATATGCTAGTAATAGTTAGTAATATATATATTCCACCATCATATACATAGTAGTACAAGTTTAGTTAATAACATATTAACAAAGGCAAATGGCACCATCGATCACTCACGTTTGCTAAAATTCTGTGTTCGATCACTCTAGTTCAAGTTTGAATGTTTTTAATTACTAACGTTGGATATTTTGTACAAAACGACCCACTTTCGCGTTTTTCGATAAAATGTGATTCTTTGAATTTTACAGGAGTAATTTGGTCATTTTGCATACAATTTTAACACTACTTACTAATTATTTTCCAACAATTAGCATGAATACTCTATTTCATTGCTTGATTTTCATCCTTTTCGCCATTTATGGCCTTTATCTTTGAATTTTAGAGAAGTCTAGGTTGATTGAAGAACCCCATTCTATTTCTTCCTTCTCTTTTCTTTTTGACTTTTTATCTTTGATGATTGATGTTGATTTCTCATGAATCTTCCTCATAGCATTTGAAAAACAGTATTGGCATATTTGATGGAGTATAAAAATGTGGTTGAGTCAAGGTTGTTCGAGAAGGATGAAAATCAAGCAATGAAATAGAGTATTCATGCTAATTGTTAGAAAATAATTAAATTGGAGTAATAAGTAGTGTTAAAATGGTATGCAAAATGACTAAATTACCCCTATAAAACTCAAAAAATCACAAATTATCAGAAAAACGTGAAAGTGGGTCGTTTTGTATAAAATATCCAACGTTAGTGATCGAAAAAATTAAAACTTGAATTAGGGTGATCGAACGCAGAACTTTAACAAACGCGAAAGGCCATATAATGTTACATAAATGCTCTTATATACCCCCACCCCACCCATCCCGTCCCCCTTTAACCTCGAACCACACGGACACATGATAAGCGTACGCTCCATAGCTTCCAAAATCTTTGTCCAATAGCTCAAGATCTTCTCTCACTTCACCAAAGGTAAGATTTTTTCACATGGGTTTTGCTTCTTCCTTTATCCATTTTACTTTATTTTCTCTATCTATGTTTTTTCTTCTTTTTTCATAACCTTTTTCTTTTAAGTTTTACCCATCAAAATTCAATTTTTTGTGTTGTTCAGCTTCCATTTATTAACTTCATTTGCTTGTATTATTATTCATTTATGTTTGTTCAGATCTATTTGAAGCTTTAAAGAGCATTTCATTTTAATCCATTTCAAGAAAAGATTGTCTAGTTACTAATTTTACGGTTGACTTTTAAATTTTGAACTCAATTATTTTTGTAATATTTAATTGCAAAGATTGAATTTTTATCCAACTTTAATGTTACTCTAATTGGTTTGATTCGAATCGAAGTTATGCGTGTCAATTAAGGCGGCGAAGTTTGTTAAAGATTGATAATCGAATTAGACTTATCTTTTGGGATGGTGGTGGTAAGGTTGACTTTTAAATTTTTTGAACTCAAATAGTTTTGTATATGTCATACTGAATGATATTTGATAAAAATATATGAAATTGAAGTTATGATTGTTAATTAAATGTGACAAAGTTTGTTAATTTTGACGATTGAAAATCTAGACAATCTATTTGGGATGGTGGTACAATATTCAAAGCAAAATGTATGCAAAGATTGTATTAGTTTGATCAAATTAAAGATGTGCTTGTTAAATAAGGTAACAAAGTTTGTTAATTTCGTAATTGAAAATCGAACTAGACTATTTTTCTCTCGTTGGTGTTAGTTTTGATTGGGTGTAATATCTGCAGATCGTATAGGATAAAGTGGAATTTTGTTGAAAGAAGGATTTGAGCAAGTTCAGGAGATAGAAAAGTGAAGAATGGTGGAGTTGCCGAAGGGTGATGAGATTCAGATTAGGGAGGTGTGGAATACTAATCTAGAAGAAGAGTTTTCTTTGATGAGAGAAATAGTTGATGAGTATCCGTATATCGCTATGGATACAGAGTTCCCGGGGATTGTTCTCAGGCCAGTGGGTAGTTTCAAGAATATCAATGACTATAACTACCAGACCTTGAAAGATAACGTCGATATGCTGAAATTGATCCAGTTGGGTCTCACGTTCTCGGATGAGAAGGGTAATCTGCCCACTTGTGGTACTGGCAAGTACTGCATTTGGCAGTTCAACTTCCGTGAATTCAACGTGAGTGAGGATATCTTTGCTAGTGATTCAATTGAGTTGTTGAGGGAATCAGGCATTGACTTTAAGAAGAACATTGAGATGGGCATAGATTCCAACCGGTTTGCTGAACTGTTGATGTCTTCTGGGATTGTCTTGAATGATGGTGTGCATTGGGTGACTTTCCATAGTGGTTATGACTTTGGGTACTTGCTCAAATTGTTGACTCGTAAGAGTCTGCCCGACACTGACTCGCGATTCTTCGATTTGATCAAGATATACTTTCCTATAGTTTATGATATCAAGCATTTGATGAAGTTCTGCAACAGCCTTCACGGTGGATTGAACAAGCTTGCTGAGATCCTTGAAGTTGAGAGGATCGGAATATGTCATCAGGCTGGTTCTGATAGTTTGCTCACCTCTAGCGCATTCAAGAAGTTGAAGGATGACTTCTTCAATGGATCCGCGGAGAAATATGCAGGCGTTCTGTATGGTCTCGGTGTAGAAAATGGCTCTGAAAAATGAGAGACGAGCATCCGTGAGTTCGGTTGATTAGCAAGTAAGTGTAAGATCTATAGTTGTACACAATTGAGAATAATTTGCTTGTTATTTTGGTTCCTTGTTCTCTCATTTGGCCACCCTTCTCTGTTGTAACTCTCCCAAAAATGGGAATGTAGCTTTGGACAATAAAATATTACAGTTAGTTGTTTCTGAGAAGATACTTCTCAATATTTCAGTCTCAAGTGATTAATCTACATTATATGTTATATGTTAGGGGTGTGGAGGAAAACCGGAACTGAGCCGACCGGAACCAAACCGATAAGAACCGATTTTTTTGGAACCAAGCAGATTTCGGTTCCGCCTTTAGGGGTGTCGACATGTGTCTCATACTGCCACATGTTCCTGTAAGACTCCGACACATGTCTTTACAAGTTTATTCATTACACACTACTTTACATCTTCGTCACCCTGGATCTTTATCTATTTAGTGGTGCAACGGTACAAAAGTAGGATAAACCTCAAATTAGCTTAATATTTTTCCTAAGTATTTGGAATCAGCTACAGTACAAAAGGGGGGAAAATACAAGATAAACAAAGAAAGAAAAAAACTCCAACCTACAAGCCACTTGAGAAACTATTTTAGCTTCATTCATCTATCTGCAGTTTCTTGCAGAACTCAATGAGTTCATTGTCTTGAATTTGTCTAATTAAGTGAGCATATTGCATCACTCGTATTTGGCGCTACATGCCAATTGCTCCTTAACGAACATTGATCACTGGAGGAGATTTGTGTGTGCCCTGAAATTTGTCACACAGGTGAAGCCTGGTATTCGACATCTTTTGGAGCACAAAAGCAGATGAAAAAAGAACATCATAATCGACAGCCCCTATTTTGTATTGACCACATTCCTCATAGTAAAGATATTTTGTCAAATGTCAACTCATCTTGTCCTCTCCTTCTAGCATCCGGAGCACCTGCACAGCATGATGGGCAATTTAGGTAGTGACTAGTAAAATTATTCATGAGATGAAGCTGTGCGATCTGATGTCGTTCTATGACAACGAAAAAAATGCCTATATAACCATCTTAGCAATTCAGTCGAGCTATTCGGTCTAAGAGTTCTATGATGAGAATAACATAACCACAAAGTAGCTCTTTATGTAGGAAAAGATACTACTCCCTCCGTTTCTTTTTATTTGATTGTTTGGGGAAAAAGTACTTTATTAAGAGATTGTGAAAAATTACATTGGGATTGTAAAAATGTGTATTGGAATTGTAAAAAGGTGCATTGAAATTGTAAAAAGGTGCATTGGGATTGTAAAAAGTGCATTGAAATTGTAAACAATCAAATAAAAAGAAACATAGAAAAAATGCTCAAACAATCAAATAAAAAGAAACGGAGGGAGTAGTAAATATGTTTGAGAAATCATTTTGATCAATGCTTAACATTTATTTATGGGAATGAACGGAAACTGGTCAGGCAGTCTGCTACATTGTACATCAGTAGTTCACCCGAGTCCTGCATCCATATTTTTAAGCTCGACTTTTGTAAAAAGGTTCGGCATGAAGAAGCTTCATATCTGAAGTAACCCCCACAATATGGTTGCTTATGAGCTAAAACCTTTTTTGCTATCAGCTCGAGCAGAAATGGTACCTTCAAAGTCTCGAATACTATATAATAGTTATTACCTGAGACATACGAGGCCTTGCATGAGGGTCTCGCCTAAGGCATAGGGAACAACAATGTATCATGGTAGAAACCACTGGTTTTGAGAAGCTGTTCCCCAGAAGTGGATCAACGAGTTCCGATATGGCGTTTTGTTCCAGTAGGGGACGTGCCTGCTCCATATTAAGAGAAGATATAGGAACAAATATTACTAGAGAAACATGGGAGTAGCATAATGGACTTCTCATAAGTATCTGATTGACTTTTGAATGGACAGAAAAAACGCAGAACATAAATTTCAAAACTGTCATGATGCATACCCATTCGGTCAGAAACTGCTGCCCCTTTGGGCGAGTCATGTCCACTGCTTTCCTTCCTGTAACAAGCTCCACCAACACCACACCAAAGGAATACACATCAGACTTCTCAGTGATCTCACCAGTCTGGGCATATTCAGGAGCTAGGTACCTATGTAAATGATGAATTAACATGGATCAAATGATAGTTTCATCAATCCATGGACAAATCAGAAAGTAGGGGCACGCTTATACCCAAATGTACCAACTATACGTGTTTCCACTTCTACGTCACCATCTGGTTGCCACCGTGCGAGCCCAAAATCACCCACCTTTTTTAAATGCAATAAAGATCAGAACAGAAGACGTTTGGTATATTTGAATGCGAATATTTAAGATAGGTGCACGTTAGGGTCCATTAGAACTTTAGGAAACAAAACATATCCGTGAACGAGAATAAAATAATTGAGCATAAGAGACACACATTCAATTGCTTGTATCACCCCCCCCCCCCCCCCCCCTTCCCCGCTGTCTCTCTTCCTTCACTTCCCTTAATCCCAAAATTCTTTAGTCGGTAAAATTGGAGGAAGTAGAACAATAATCTTTCACATGACAGGGAAGTTGGTTCAGTGCAAACATAGAAATATCCAGGTCAAAAGGTCTCCACTCATCTTAAAAAAAGAGAATCCTACTGCCACCTGATTATCTTACTTCTAAAAATTAAGAGACTTACTAACGGCTCAAAATCATGAGTGAGTAGAATATTGTTTGGTCTCATATCACGATGAACAATACATCCCACTCTACACTCTTCATGCAGGTATCGCAATCCTCGTGCAGCTCCAATCGCAATCTTTTGTCTCGAAGGCCAATCCAATGGATCCCGTCCTCGAACTGCAGGTCAGGAGCCAACAATGATTAGCTTGCGACATAAACACAACATTGTTATAACATGATCGTATGAATCAACATTATAAAGACATGTTCAGTTTATCGTTATTCAGCTGCGCTTTAAAATGATCATATAAATTGATCAAAGCAGTCAGGAAATAAAATAAATAATGTAACAGTCATCATCTACAAGGGTCAACTTTGTTAGTGCCTATCATAAGCATCAATTGGAATTGTTTGGTGAAATAACAATCTATGGAGATGAAACGGATATGTAATGTTGCACAAGACATCGTCCGTTCCAAGATTAAAATGAAACTCCATGAGAAATAAGTCAGTAGCTTTAGCAGCCGGTATCACACACTACTGAAGGAAAACATTATATAAATAAGGAGAGCAATGATAGAGAAAATGTTGTACCATAAAGATGGCTATCCAGAGACCCATTGCAGATATATTCATATACTAGCAATCTTCTCCTGTCCTCTACGCAAAATCCGATCAACATCACAACATTACGATGCTGTGCACAGCTAAGGACTTCAACTTCTGAGCAAAATTCGAGGTCACCCTGTGTGCTGCCCAACTTATGTT
Source organism: Echium plantagineum (assembly GCA_003412495.2). Lineage (NCBI taxonomy): Eukaryota > Viridiplantae > Streptophyta > Magnoliopsida > Boraginales > Boraginaceae > Echium > Echium plantagineum. The sequence continues at coordinate 25,658,891 of CM016561.1, read as the reverse complement.
GCTTGACTGCTACAACTTGCCCATCTTGTAGAACTCCACGATGTACAGTTCCATACCCACCTTCAGCCAAAAAATTAGCTTGAGAGAATCCATCAGTAGCAGATTCAAGCTCCGCATAAGAGAACCATCTTGCAGGTTTTTCAAATGCAGGAGCTTTGTGCCGGCACACTGAACAGAGTGGAGGAGGGCCAAGAGGTGCATTTGACTTCAAAGACACCATTTCTCTCACATTCTTGCTCAGATCAGGTGGAAGGTCATCTTTTTCTTCTGTTTCTTCATTATGCTCTGGGAACTGGTGGCTAGCAAAGGCTTTCAATGGAGAGTTAACGATTTTGCTATTTGATCTTTGAGAACCTTCCTTCGAACTCAAGGAGTCACAGGGAGAACTAAGACTCTCGGTCATCCAGTGCTGGGAACCAACACTTGTCGAAGGTGAAAGCTTTTCACTGTCTGTGTCTGATTCAGAATCATCATGACTGTAATGCCTTTCATTATACGAGAGATTAAATTTTTTTAGCTGCCAATTTACATCCTGGACAAATCTTGGAGAGCTAGAGAGATCTAAGCTTGAAACCGAGGATATTCCAACTCCAGCTGTCGTAGAAGATGTATGCTCTGGACTGCTAGCTGGAGTTACATTCGGTACCCTGGTCACGTCTAACATTTCAGAGTTGCCCAGAGATTTGCTCAATGATTCTGAACTGTTAAACACCTCAGATTGAATATTAGGCGAACCTATTAGATTCAGACGAAGCACTTTCGGTTGTGACTTTTTCATTACTACCACATTGCAGTCCAGCTGGTCCAAGCAAATCATTACCTCGTTTTTCATTTTTCTGTCATTCAACAAGCAACATAAAACCATACGTTCAACAGATAATGTACATGATGGGTTCTAAGAAATCTCAGTTTCCAAAAGAGAATAAAGATTTAGAGAATCTCAATTACTTATCAAATACCACCCAGTTAGCTTTCGATTTCTTGGCTTCTTCAGCAACTGATCCACATTGTGCCCCAGAAACCACTTTTATTTTCACCGTTATCTGTGGAGGGCGACAAAGGTGTTGGCAACTAAACAAGACATAATCAGTTCCAAAACTACAAAAATTCCCTTACCTTATCAGGATCATAAACATCCTGAAGCTGTATCATCATGTCGCTACATGAGTCTGTGATAAAATCTTTTTGATCCAAAACTGTCCCTGCCAATGATCTCCACCGACTAGCACTACAATCACTATTAAATCTGCGGAAATGCCATCTCCTTTGGTCTAAACAGTTACTTGCATATGTCAGGGCAATGACATAATAGACAAAGGGAACTAACAAGTGAATTGGAAAATAAGAGTACATGAAATCCTAAATCTATTAGGACTAGCGTTTAGCATAATACTAAAATTATCTGCAACTTCTGTATCTCATCCAACGATGTCTTGACATGCGGAAAATGCTATCCCCACTTCGCCCGCTTAGGCAGGAACATCTTCAGGCATTGAGGTATGTTGATGTTAATACGTAAATCAATATTTAATGAAATGTGAATCAGCATTGAAGAAGGTTACTTGAAATATGAGTAGGAATGACCACAACCAGCTTTACACAATCCCCAGGCTGAACCACATGAGTCAAAGCCCACACAACAGCAGTTCTTGAAACCTCTTTTGAAGCTTTAACAGCAACAACCACAACTCTCTTCATCACTTCCAAGTTTCCTTCTTTTCCACTTTTATGCTTCAAATTCATCTCCACCATACAAAATATTCACCTTCTACACCCCCACCCCACCACCACCAACCAAAAAAACAAGAAAACACGAACAACCAAATCAAATCAAGTCTTATTCTACTAAATGGAGTCTGCTATTCCAAAAAACAAATCAAATGAAGTGTTATCCCACTAAATGTGATCATTTTTAAGAATGAGAGGTCCTAAAACCAAATCAAACCAAACCAAGTCTTATCGACTAAAGGGGTCTGCTATATATGAATACGAACACAACCGAAAAAACTAGTAAACAAGAAAGTCAATCAATAAAATCAGCTAACCCCTCAAAGCTATTATATATATATAATAATAATAAACTAATAATTGATCTTCTCTCAATGCAGACTATTGTGTATCCCACCAATACCCAACAGTTGCAATCTTACAAAAAAGCCTTTTTGTGCTCATATTTCACACTTTCACATGGTTGTGAGCACATGAAACAGAAGGGCAGTTTTAAGTTTGACAAAAACCAACAAGTTGTTGAGCAAAAAGAAGTCTTTTTCACTTATTACAGCTAATATGGCTCTGATTAAACAGAAAGGAGTCAACTATGACATCAAATTTATTAAAATCAAGAAACTGAAAATAGAAATATTAACTCATGCAAAAGGTATATGATCAAAATAGAAGACAAACTGATTTAGGTAGAAAAAGGCATCTGCTATAACAAGCATCTGTCAGCAATGGCCTCCACTAACAGCCAAGACATGTTTGTTCTAGTCGGTAACTTTTTGCTACTTGTGGGGCTTCTATACAAAATTCAAAAATAGAAGGAAGAATGAGAAAACAGAGACTTCAAGTGGAGGGTAATGAGTCGGTTGAGCGGGTATCCGGTAACTCGAGCAGCTAGATACTTCTTAAAATATTTTAATTATCTTGGATATCAACCATTTTTCACTCGAGTTTAACTAGAATATTGATCGACTTGGTATGGATTTTTTGGAGAGTGTGGAGCGCATAATGCTACTTGGCCAATATGTACATAAATTATGTAAAATGTTATTAGTGATCTGGTTTTAACGATATCGAATGCATGTCTTCAATAAAATAATTACCTGATTGATTCGGGTATCCGGTCAACGACAAGTATAAGGAGAGTAGATAGATTTAGTATGAAATGGAGGTGAGGTAAATAAAAGAAACAAAGTTGAGGGGCCTAGAGAGTAAATAGGGGACATTTAGGACATTTTGAAGTGCCCCACATGGCACAAAACAACAAATGGATTTGGTAATGGAAGCTCTCTCTCTCTCTCTCTCTAATCTAATTAATGAATTTATATATTCTGTGTATTGAATATTGATAGATGAATTATTGAATTAGGACACAGTAAATGATGTCAGTCCCAAGAATTGATTGGTCTTCTCTTGTTTGGTTGTCAAGATCACTTTAGGATTACTCATAATACAAATATAATTTGTTATTGCCTTCATTCATCAGATGCACAATTTAAGATCTAGGAATCTGTATACTTAATTGGGGTAATGGTTGATCTCTTATAGACACCAAAATAGGGGTTTTTAAGAGTGAAATTATTACTTTGTCCCCTATTTGAAATCGTGGAAGTTAAGTTGGGGGCAAAATAGTTAATTTCATACCATAATAAAATACTATTCTGGTATGTGTATAGCCGCAAAGGATATTATTTAACTTTGTCAAAGACAAATTTGAAGTTTATTTTCCTTAGTTTTAATCTTTACTTTTTTTAAAACCCATCCACCGTCCATTTACAATGAAAATCGAACCCAAGACCTCTAAGTCACTGGAAAACCTTCTAACCACTTGGTCATTCGATATTCTATAATTTTAACCTCTAGTTAACCTAATTTATATCAAAGCGGAATTAAAATCCATATACATATGTATACATCCCCTAAGAAACTAATTATATTAACAAAGTCAACGGAGATTGCTTATTGAAACAAAAATAAAATAAAATTATAGAAAAATAAAATTAACAAACATTAATTGATAGTGAAAGGTGAAGACATACAAACAAATACAAATATTAGGCTCTCACATAGAGGTCAGTGTTGAAGTGATTGGAGTAGACACACTTGATATTGCAGGTTGAAATTTGTGTAGAGGCAATAATTAGCTTAAATATTGCATAGTTGTTTATAGTTTCGTGTCGAATTGATCCTCTTCGGTTGCAGGGCTGTTACTAGACACATCTCTAGATTTATAACCCGCTGATTGTGTTACAAGTAGAAGGAATTCAACTTCCTTGACAAATACAAAAAACAAAAATTAGCATTAAAAACGTGGAATATATGATAAAAACTAGCATTGCAGGCCCGTCACTTGACGGACAATTATGTGATCCCTTCAAGTAACGGGACTAACTAATACTCCCTTTGTTCTTTCATATTTGTCTTTCTACCTATTTGTACATAGATTAAGAACAAATAAAAGATAATCAAAAAGTGCATTGGAAATGTAGAATGATAATCAATTAAAACTAGGTTTATGCACGATTTGGTTTGATTTGATTTTGAATATCAATTGGAATGACCAATGTTGAGGAATGATGTATAATTTACAAACTTCCTACTTCACCACATTGCTATAACTATTTATTCACAAATATGGCGATCGTCTATACTAAAAACTACTCATGTATATGATAGAGTTAGACGAAATATAACTACTCACTACTTATTGTTCTAACTCAGTTTACATATACACGATACGAAATATAAACTGAAGCTTAGAAGATCTCATAAGGTCTTAAAGAATGGTCTCTTCATTCTCAATGACTCTAGAGCAAGATCTTCTCTTGGCCGCGAAGAATGGACATTGTACGAGCAGGTAGCTGTTGCAGCTATGGATTGCCATTCTCTTGATGTCGCAAAGGACTGCATCGAGGTTCTACAAAAGAATTCCCAGAGCGAAAGGGTTGAGAGACTGCGGAAAAGAATATTACGGCCATATTTGGTATATACTTATGCACTTCTGCCATTGGGCACCTATCGAAAGGGCGAAACAAGGACGACAAAGAAAGCTCAGAGCTGCAATCTCTTTCTGTGGTAGCATTGGAAAAGGAATACAAGCGAAAGGCAGAACCACTAATTATGTGGTATAAATCAATATTCTAAAGAATCAACAAAATATCATCAATCTCTTTCTGTGGTAGCATTGGAAAAGGAATACAAGCGAAAGGCAGAACCACTAATTATGTGGTATAAATCAATATTCTAAAGAATCAACAAAATATCATCTTGAAGTTACATAACATACTAAACCAATCAGTAAATAACACAACCACAAATGACCTATTCACCAATTAAACATTAAAGGTTGGACATTCATTTGGGACATAATATGAAGGTACAACTCACAATGCGTGCAGTACAATGGGCGAAGCAGGTTCATGGGGGCGTATGGACCGCGCGTACCCAGCACCCGATCCATCTTTTATTACTAAAACTATAGATGGTATCGAAGTAACCAATCCATATTGGAAGATAAATCTGAAGATGAGTTCCCTCATAACCTGTAAATGTATGGTTCCAACTTCATCTCACACCAATTTCCCTCTTTTGTCAACTTTCTCTCATATCAAATTTCCAGCAAATTCTCATCCCAAACCCCATGTTCTCAGATATTTTATTGCCAAAGTATCAGACCAAGATCAAAGATCCACTTCATCTATTCTTGTTCAAGACAAAAACCAAGTATGCCCTTCTTCTCTTCTTTGTCTTAGTTTAAAGGCCAACTATTCGAGTATTCGGTATGGCTAGGGTGCGTGAAAAAGTGAACCACTAGGGCAGCCTGTTCAAGGAAAAATTCACTATACGAAAAGACATTACAAGCACGGTCTTACTTGTAGGTCCCACATCCTCGACACCCTGACGTAGAATCTTATATAGTGTCCCTACTTATTCCTCAACGTTCTATTACAGCACCCTCCTCCCAGTATACGATGATTACAATGTGTTTGTAAATATTATGTGATTAAGGGCCCCATCTTTAGTTTACGTGGCCCTGAAAATGTTCGGAGGGACCGTGGTATTAGTTGTTAGTAGAGTATTGAAGTTTGAGTGTTTTTAGAGATGTTATGTGAATTGAATGAGTTAGTTTGTTGATCAGGAAGTTGAGGAAAGTCTGAGAGTGCTTAAAGAAGCAGGCAGAACAAGAGGAGTTGGAGCTGATGAGATTTTGTCAGCTCTATCTGTGATTGAGAAGGGAAAATGTGATCCATCAGACTTTCTTCAAACTCTTGGAGGAACTCAATCACCTGGTAGAACTTGGATGCTTATTTTCACTGCTGAGGTTAATTCCCTTTATATTTTTCGGAAACATATCTCCACGTTTTTGTAAGAAGACCAACGAGTTCCATGGTATCGAACGTGAACCGTAGAAATAAATGTAGTGGAAATAGTTTTGTCCACTTTTTGGTAATCACATTATTTCTTATACTTGTGAATCCTAATGAGGAAATATATGTTTTTTATGTTACAGAAGGGGTTAAAGAGTGGGAAGTACTTTCCGATCACTGCTGTTCAACGATTTGATGCAGCCGTAAGCATTCTTTAAATTTGCTTCTTCTTTACTGCTTACCAGTCAAGTTGTCCTGAATGTGGCTATTTGTTTCCAATTGTTGGCATTGATGTTTCTCTCAAGATCGTTCAATGTTTGTTCAGTATAGCTAGCCTTGGCATCGTCGTTTTAGTGGTTGAGGCTCAATATCAATGTTAAACCGCATTATGCCTCTGTAATGCTTACAACTTAATTCCAATAAGAAAGGTGTTCATCTTCCTAATCTCATTGCATCATCTTCGTCTTGGTATCGTTTTGTCTTCCTAGCCTAGATCATTGTCCATGCCAAGCCTCACGATTGTATGTTTATCTAGATCATCTCCATTAGTAAATCTAGAATAATGTTTGAATACAATGTGATGAGTTGTTACTAATTCAATGTGTAGATAACTCTCATATTCATTTGCTTTAGTAAATACTAGTACTCGTCTACTCGATACAGTTTCAATGCTCAGAAAAATTATATCCAATTTGAATATCCAGGCAAAAAGAATAGAGAATGGTGTTTATCTGGGACCATTGGGACAATTAACATTTGAAGGAAGATTTTCTTGGAATGAAAGAGTACTTCCTTTCATTTTTGAAAAACTCCAAATAAAAATTGGATCTTTGAAACCATTTGAGTTCAACTTCAAAGGGAAAGATGACAGAGAACCAAGTAATAAGGGTAAAGATCCATTTTTCATTTGGTTCTATATCGATGAAGAAATAGCCGTCGCTCGAGGCCGGAGTGGCGGTACGGCCTTCTGGGTCCGATGTCGCCGTGTTGACAGTTAACAATCATCCTTCTAGACTCTGTATATGTATTTGCTATGTCTATTGTAATTAAACTTGAGCCTGTAGAGTGTAGCATGTATCTTGATTTTCTAGAGAAGCAGATGATGTGTAATTTCTATATTCCATTCAAAATACATGGCATGATCATGCATACTTTACACTAAAAAAACTGAACGCATTGAACGTGCATTGACGTTGTGAATTTGGGGGGGGGGGGGGTGTAGAAACAGTTCAAATATGTTGCTTAAATGAGTAGATTTCAAATTCATTGAAAGAAATCTATTAAATATGACAAATTCGGGTTTATATATTCCTTCTCCCACATCCATCAGTACAAGGACCTAATGAATATGATGTTTGCAACACCTACTGTCGACACTATCACTATTTGAAATGGAGAAGGAATATTGTGGATGAGGAAGGAGATGCACAACATACAAGGGAGACCAGACATGCTAATTGCAGTATCAGAGTTTTAACGTTGCTGCAGCTAGCTTCCGCTTTGCATATTCATTAGCAATGCTGATGGCAGTCCCACTGTGGCGTAACGAAAATTCTGCTAGAAGAATTTGACTTTCTTCAGTTGTCAGATCTGCATGAGAACCCTTGAAGAACACATATGTTTCAGAAAGTGAATTACAAAAGTGCATATAGAAGAATGACCATTGGACTCTGTTAGCTATCACAAAAAGTCCGCAAGTGAAACAAGCAAGGGCAATCTCTATCTAGTTCAAACAATGAAATACCAATTACATATGCACTTATACACAAGAGATTCATTATTATTAACAGATTAAGTACCAAAATCATCTGAGGTGCTATAATAACTCAAGATTAGTACCATGCGAGATGTCCTGTCGCGTACAGCATGATGCATTAGAAGTCCTGCTGCAACCGAAACGTTGAATGAATCTACCATGCCTTTCATTGGGATACTGCAATGTAAATCTGACAGTTGTAGGGCCCCGTCGCTTATTCCCCTGCAATTACAGCTATGTCTACTTAACCAAATTGAACAACATATTCAAATCAGATCAACCTGCGGGGGTCTTACAATACAAAGTTGTCAAACGGGTACTATTGACATATAAGAAGCATTCACCATATCTCTTCCCATTACATTTTTGCTATAAAAATAAGTTATTATGGGAGGATGACGGTACAAAGATAGATTTGTCACTCGAGAAGTTAAGTTACGACAAGTATTTGAAGCAAAGCTCACAAAAGATGAAACAACTGCTAGCAACCTTGTAAATTATGAAAGCAATTTTAGCAAAGGTAAAAGGTGCAACTGAAACCACCTAGAAGACTTGAGATAATGAAGATAAAGATTTTGGAAAGGTAGAAAGAGATGGAGAGAATTACTTATTTTCATTTCCAACAACTATCGCAGTGGGGCATGACCAGTCCATGTCATAGACGGATACCTGAAGGATGATGAAAAAACACATGTAAGAATATCATATTGGATATGGGTGTAGGAAGGTATGCATAATGTCTAAAGAAGAAAGAGCTATGTGTAACAACTACATACTTAATCTAGCGGATTGGTTTAATGAGCAATAAACTTTTAAAAATATCCACACCAATCGATTCAATTTCTTTTATACAACTTAAATAGAGATTAAAGTTTCCATGTCCTATGGACAGTGGCGGACCTGTTGTTGTTCAGGCCCGTTCACTCGAACAGGCACTTTTTTTGCAAAAAAAAAAAAATTATATATATTTAAAGAAAAAATTAATGTAAAAATTAGCATTTACATTTTTATGTGAATATATTTAAGTATTTTGAACAGGCACTTAGAAAATTATGTCAATTTCGAACAGTCACTTTGAAACTTCTAGATCCGCCACTGCCTATGGACTTCAGATTTTATATTCTTATACAATTGGATATAATGGAGGAAGAAATCAAAATGGTTCATATCATTACCTATGCTTCTTATATGTATTGAAGTAGTCAATAGTTTTTGTAGTTCACTCTTGGGTCAATTCGGAAACATTCTCTCTGTTATCACAGGGTTAGGTTGTACACTATCCGACCCCCCTCAAGTAGGAGCCCCTTCAGAGGCATTCGAGCAAGATGATGTTGCAATAAAGAAGTGCTAGATGGAAACAGATAAAAAGTGCATCAATTAATTTCTTTAAACTACAAAGAATATAAGAATACCGTATCCTTGTGTAGATGAGTAGTTGCAATGCGATAACCACGCAACTTAAGGTGTTTAAAGCATTCCTGGATTGAATCCCAAAGTTCTATATCCAGCCATTTCTCCGCCCCCATGCTAACATGTCGATTGTCTCTATACCTACATTCGTCATGCAGAAATACATGCATCATTATATTCTAAACAGTTATCCATCTCAGAAATATTGTCCAGTTTTAAGTTTTGATAGTTGACTTTTTATATTTTAGCATCACATTTTTTAATATTACCATGACAATTATGATTCTGTCAATTAAGATGGCAAAGTTTGCTAATTATGACCATTGAAAGTCAAACTCGAAAATCCCTTTTGAGATTGCTTCAACATCATCAAATTTCCTATGTATATCATGCAAATCATTTCATCTTAATTTCTATGCTTTTACAATACTAGGGTGTTCTTTATCAATACTCCTATTATTCTTTATCGTAAGCCTTAAAGTCTACTACCACCAAAATGATTGATTCAGAGCATCAAACATAAATGTCGAAGAGATGATCAGTACATACATAAAACAAACTCAAATGCAAATTCACCTCAGTAGACCTTGCACCTTTTCGAGCTGTCACAAGACACGACATGAACAGACTGTATTCCCATAGCATCAGCCGACCTAAATGCAGCTGAAACATTCCCAAAATCAGTCAACCCTTCGACGACCAAACAAACTGAATAGCTCCGGTTCTTCACCACATTTCGTAGCCGCTCCTTCCTCATATCCATAATATACGGATCCATAGCTTCTAAAACTTCAGCACTATTCAAATATCCCCCGTCCAAAACCCTCAACTTATCCAAATATGGAAACCAATGTTTGCTTTCATTAGACCAACTTCCTAAATCATCACGTTTCCGCTCCATCTTCATTAACCGTCCAACATCATTTTTCTTGGCTAATAACTGCGTAACCGTGTCTTTGTTGGAATCTCCATGCGCTTCCACTGAGATAGCAGCTGCCGTGCTAATACAGCATCGAGTTGAAGCGTTCCTACATTGCTTTAATTTAATTCCTGGTAAGATATACACTCAATTAGACATTGTAACTTCTTACGAAGTTCTCAAGTCTAAGCTCTACATTTATTGAATCTAATTAACTATAACTTATACAAGCAACTAAAACTTGAAACTTATTGATAAATTCTCAAATTTAAGCTCTTCATTTCTTTAATTTAACCAATTATAAGTTACACAACCAATTAAAAATCGAATCTTTTTACGAAGTTCTCCTCTTTTCGTAAGCTCTATAATGGTTTAACTTAATTCATTATAAATAATATAATCGATTAAACACTGTAACTATTTATAGAGTTGTCAAATTTAAGCTCTATATTTTTTAATTTAATTCATTACTAGCTAACCAATCAAAATAAAAAATTGAAACTTTTTCATTTAAGCCTTACATTGCTTTTTTTTTAAATTTATTACTAGTATAATCTATACAATTGATCAAAAAATGATATCTTTTGGAAATAAATCAAATATGAGAAGTGAAAAGTGGTTTCACCTGGGATTGAAGAGTAAGGGAGGGGGGAAAGTTGATTGGAGCAATGAAGAGAAAAGAAAGATGAACGAACTAGGGTTTTACAAACACTATTCATTTTAATTACTACACGAACAACCAACACCTGCACTACTAGTAGCTACATGCCCCCTAAAATACCAATTACTTGACTTATTTCCTTAGGCTTATTCTTTTTTTGCCCTCTGAACTATTGAGATGCTTTTGATTTGTCCCAGTTTAGAGGGCAAATCGAATGCGTCTCAACAGTTCAGGAGGCCAAAAAAAAATAAGCCTTATACGGATCCAAATTACTTTTAAGCTTTCGAATAACGGATTTAACAATCCATCTTTTTAATACGAAAGTAAAATATTTATCTTTTTAAATTTTGTGTTTTATGTAAAAATCTCGAAATGAAATAAGGGTAACTTAGGAAATACACTTAACATTAAAAGTAGAGGATATTCTTAGTAATAGATAGAGATGTATGTTGTTTTTATACAACTTAAAAATATTAATTATAAATATAATATAAGAATACCTCCTTCTCTATCTTTTCTACTACCCCTCATCCCATAACATTACTTTGAATAGTTGCTTGAGAGGAGGATGCATTGAATTTAGACGCTTGTGTGGCTATTTCATTTTTCCTCTATTGTGCCTTTGGTTTCTAAAACAAAATAGAAATAGAAAAAGAAAGTGAATAGTAGTGATATAAGGCAAAAACAGTAAAGGCAAAAACAACAAAACCTTACCTTGCAAGCTCTCATATTGTGTCCAAGTTCTTTGCTGAAGTACTCTCTTACTTTGCAATGCTTAGTCTTGTCATTGTCATCCATCGGACGATGGCTTTAGTTTTCATGTTGTTGACGATCCTAACTTCAGGGCGGCCAACATGGGGCGGTCGTTACAGTTTGACTAAGTCCAACACATAAGATTCCTTGATTAATAATCTACAACCTTTATCGAGATTATCCCTAAGCCTATAATAGAACTTAGTTTTAACTCTCTTACTTTGCAATGCTTAGTCTTGCCATTGTCATCCATCGTACGATGGCTTTAGTTTTCATGTTGTTGACGATCCTAACTTCAGGGCGGCCAACATGGGCGGTCGTTACAGTTTGACTAAGTCCAACACATAAGATTTCTTGATTAATAATCTACAACCTTTATCGAGATTATCCCTAAGCCTATAATAGAACTTAGTTTTAACTTGTCACACATTGGCTATACTCACTAACAATTTCTCTTAACTCTTTTATACTTAGTGTATTGCCTAACAAGTAGTCAAAATAGTCATAAGAACCTTACATGTACTTTGTAAATGGGCTTCGCAACAACGCACCCCATGAAGTCCAAGGTCATCATTCGAGTTTCATCTTCTTCTACAACTACACAAATTAACACATTAGATAATCATAATTACCTCCCCTAAATCGATTTGGGATTTCAAATGAAAATATTAAATCAATTTGGGATAATTGAAAATCGATATTGATTTCAATTGGAACCCCTAAATGGATTTCAGATTTTAATTGCAAACCCTAAATCGATTTAAGTAATGAGAAACCTTACATAGATTTTGACTTTCTGAAAACCCCCAAATCTATTTTAACTCTCTAAAAACCGAAATTGATTTTGACTAATTGAAAACCCCAAAAATCGATTTCACTTTTCAACACCCTAAATCAACTTTTAATTCCAAACTAAAATCATAAATCCATTTGAGATTTCAATTGAATACCCCAAATCGATTTGGGAAAGGAATGAACAAATGATTCTTAATTGATTCGTTTGGTACGAGCGTAGTAATAATGTATTTAATTCTCATTAACCATTACATTCCTTAGTTTGGTATGATGTAACAATAATCTTAATATAACTAAATTACTAATATACCATCAAAATAAATTCAAGTAAAAATGACGTAATTCTGAACAAAATAGTTTATATTCCAAAACAAAACTATTTAATAATAAAATTAGTTTTCAAATATTTGGTCATAACAAATTAAAAAACATATATTGAAAAATAAATATACAGTAGAACATAAAAATACTTTTCTCATACACTTTAACTCGGTTAATTAATTAAATAAGAAATGTATATAATAATAATAGTGTCAACTTTGTGAATGTAATCAAAGCCGCTTGTGTAAAGATATTCTATTTATTATTATTATTATTATTATTATTATTATCATATCACTATTATTACTATTATATTGATTATAATTAAAATAATAGTAATTGTTATAATAATTATTGATTATCATATCACTATTATTACTATTATATTTATTATAATTAAAATAATAGTAATTGTTATAATAATTAACAATAATAATAATAATATTGTTATCCAGAATAAGATTGAAAATAATAATGATAATAATACATAATAATAATTATTACTATAATAAATAATCATTACTATAATAATAAATAGTTATTATGATTCTTATTATAAAAAATTATTATAAATTTTTTAATTATTGTAGTTATAATAAAAACAAAAAAAATAATAATAATAGTAATAGTAATATAATAATGATAATAATAATAGTAGTTAATAATTATTATTTATTATTATAAATAATAACAACTATTATTATTATAACAATTATTAATAAAATACTACTAGTAATGTAATAATAACAATAACCATGATAATAATAATAATAATAATAATGATAATAATAAGAATAATAATGAATTATAATAATAATAAAAATGATAATGTTAATAATAATCTACACTATATTTAATTGGGGAAGGGGGGAATTAGTTATTTTTCCTTGAAGCCCCATGATCTCTAATATCCAATCATTAATCAACACTTGTTTTAATTAAAAATAACCACTATTTTTATAATTAACTTCCCATCGTTTATATCTAACTAAATTTGATTATTTCATTTATTTTATTTCCTATCATCTAATTCTTTTCTAGAATAATTAGAATCAAGGTCTCTAATAAATTTATACTAAATTTAGTCAAAATGAATTATTTAAAAAATATTCTACTAAGAAATTTTTTTTAATTAACATACTACGGAGTATATAAAAAATTAACTTAGCCCCATATTTTTTCGCACAGGTAATACTGTGCAATGACGGCTAGTAATAATGATAAGGGCAAATGACCAGGATGATCACTTATGTTTGGGTAGGGGTCCCGGTTGATCACCTATGTTTCAAATGGTCCTGGTTGATCATTTATGTTTCTAAATCGAGTCTCAGTTGGTATTTTAGACCTAAAATCTGTTAATTATCACCTAATTACCTCACGTGACCGGCACATGTCATTTTTCAGGGGTAATTTAGTCATTTCAAGCCTTTTTCCCAATTTTTTTTTTTGCAAAAAAAAAATCGAAAAACAAGTGAGGTTGATTTAGAAATATAAGTGATCAACAAGGACCCCTTGAAACATAAGTGATCAACCGAGACCCCAACCCAAACGTAAGTTCCCTTATAATGTAAAAGTCACAACAGATTAAGTAAAGAATAAAATGTACATTGATTGTTAGAGATAATACCCCTCCATCCTTATTTTACAATAATTATTTTATACATTTTATTTTTAAGTTCAACTTAATGATACATATTTATCTCTAACAATCAATGTACATTTTATTCTTTACTTAATCTGTTGTGACTTTTACATTATAAGGGAACTTACGTTTGGGTTGGGGTCTCGGTTGATCACTTATGTTTCAAGGGGTCCTTGTTGATCACTTATATTTCTAAATCAACCTCACTTGTTTTTTGATTTTTTTTTTTTTTCAAAAAAATTGGAAAAAGGACTTGAAATGACTAAATTACCCCTGAAAAATGACATGTGCCTGTCACGTGAGGTAATTAGGTGATAATTTACAGAGTTTAGGTCTAAAATACCAACTGAGACTCGATTTAAAAACATAAGTGATCAACCAGGACCATTTGAAACATAGGTGATCAACCGGGACCCCTACCCAAACATAAGTGATTATCCTGGTCATTTGCCCTAATAATAATGCCAAATTTCACATCTTAAGACTATGTAAAGATAGTATTTTCAGAATAATTTGCTATAATTATAAATATTGTAATCGTGTTTTCCTCATCTTAAGACTATGTACAATGCTAGGTACATTTAAAACCCTCCTTTTTTATTTTCCAACACTCGACATCATCTTCTCTCTTCCAACTAATAATTCAACACACATTCAATTTGTACTCTTACAATGACCATGTTTGATAAAACTCAAAACCTTCTCACACATTACCATATATGATATATCCCACCACTTTTATATTACTTTCTTTTTTATAGTATAGTATTTAATTGTATGATTACATAATAGTAACAATGATTATTTATAATTAATTCATAATTCTTTAAAAAAATTATGAAATCTACACCATATATAATTTGGGAAGGGGGGGATTAGTTATTTTATTTGAAGCCCCATGATCTTTTCTAACCAATTAGAAAATAACATTTCTTGATATTAAAAATAACCTCTATTTATATTTTAATTACTCATCATGTAATTTTTAACTAATACAGTAGTATTTTTTATATTTAATATTGATGCATTTATATTTCTTCAAAAAAAAATTTCAATTGTATACAATTTTTTTTGATATTTTATCATATATGTTACAAAATTTTAATAATAACAAATAAATTATACAAAAATATAATTGTGAATAAGAATGAATTACCACAGGCTGGACTGTGTACAAACGGCTAGTATAAAATAATTGATCTTAAATTGTAAATGAGATGAGTTAATCGAATAGCCTAGTGAAAAAGACTCTGACCAGAAGTTCCTGTGTCAATACTCACCTCATCGCTAATTTACAGGAAAAAGTAGTAAATGAGATGAGAAAAAATATAAAAAATTTGCAATTAGCCAATGAAAATATGTCAAATCAGTGCATCACAATTATATAGGCTTATTTTCATTTTGCACCTTCAACTATCGGCGAATTTTCAAATTGCACCCTAATACTTTCCTAAGCTTCAAATTGCACCCTAAATTTCATTTTTTTTCATTTTGCACCTTTAAATCGATTTTTCAGCTAAATATGATGGAGATTTCGTTTTAAAATAAGGGCAAAATCGGAATACCACATATACTAAACTTTTGGAGTATAATTCACAAATAACAAAACTTGTTAAATCAAAAATAAATCCCTCCACTTCATCTTCTTCTTCAAACCCCCACCTTCCTCATCTTTTTCATCAAATCACCACCACCACCACCACTCAAACCTTCTTCTTCCTCCAACCCCAACCACCTCCGACGACCAATAATCTACCGGAAAAACGCAACACAACAACCCTCAACCACTCCGTTTAAGAATCAAGATCCAATTTTTCTACATGCCCTCCATTTATTTTATCTGTATTTAGTGTAGCCGATGGTTGTTCTAATTTGACTGGAATGCATAAAGGGTATGATCTTTTTGTTTGTTTATGTTCTGGAATAAAACCTCCAACACCAAACACAAGTTGCCTCCTTGACAGAGCGCACAACACACCGTCTTCCTCCTGTGCAGCCCACCTGTGAGATTAGGAGCTAGGTAAGCTTTGATTTGAACCTTAATCGAGTATGTTTCTTATGGGCTAGATTGAATGGTGATTAATTGAAAATTTTGGTTAGTATTGATTTGGTTTGATATTTATTTTAATAATTGGAGTTTAATAGATTTGAAATTATTGTGGGTTAATGATTGCTGTTGGATTAGAAATGTTGGAACTATTAAATGAACAGGCATAATTTATCAAATGCTTTAATCTAGAGGAGGCAGGAACTTCTCTAGAGGTCCCCTTACAAGAGGAAGTTCGAAGAAATTCTTCCAGTGTTTGTGCAACAAATTATATGCGGAGGACACATACCATTCTCTTTTCCACACAATTCTTGAGGGGTGTTGTGTTACGTTTTTCCGGCAAATTATTGGTCGTCGGAGGTGGTTGGGGTTGGAGGAAGAAGAAGGTTTGAGTGGTGGTGGTGGTGGTGATTTGATGAAAAAGATGAGGAGGGTGGGGGTTTGATGAAGAAGATGAAGTGATGGGATTTATTTTTGATTTAACAAGTATTATTATTTGTGAATTATGCCCCAAAAATTTAGTATATGTGGTATTCCGATTTTGCCCTTATTTTAAAACGAAATCTCCATCATATTTGGTTGAAAAATCGATTTAAGGGTGCAAAATGAAAAAAAATGAAGTTTTGGGTACAATTTGAGACTTAGGAAAGTATTAGGGTGCAATTTGAAAATTCGCCGATAGTTGAGGATGCAAAATGAAAATAAGCCAATTATATAATCCAAACTCCCATTTCCCAACATTCACGTGCCACTCACCAGCCAAACTCATTAGAAGACATCCACTTTATTTGACTAGGGCCTCACATTCAACTTGTTAAAAATTTTTAATACTGTGAAACTTTCACCTATCCCATCAACACCCATTGTAAAGATTCAACATGTTGAGTTTGTCTTTTAATACACCCATTGCTTGTAGTCTAAGTAGTGGATGATTATGCCCAATTTGGAGGAATGGCATTATTTCAAACGGGATAATTGGATTAACTAAAGAATTGAATGAAAAATTTATTCCTAACTACCAAACCAAATAATTCAATCAAATTTCATTCCACTCCTATTTATTTGATTCCATTCCTAGCTACTAAACATACAATGTAATTTTGTTCTTCTTTTAATTGTAATTATTTAAAA
Source organism: Echium plantagineum (assembly GCA_003412495.2). Lineage (NCBI taxonomy): Eukaryota > Viridiplantae > Streptophyta > Magnoliopsida > Boraginales > Boraginaceae > Echium > Echium plantagineum. Next base: position 25,641,370 of record CM016561.1, on the reverse strand, counting down.
TTCAAGGGTCACTTCAATATTTCCCAAACATACCGCGAGCAAGTTGTGTCAAAATTAGTCACGTGGGCATCAAATCTTCACGGAAAACATAACTTAGGGACAAAAGTGCATCTATTTACCACTTTTATACATTAGGGACTAAAGTGCAATATAGTGTCACTAAAAAAAAAAACGTCATGTCACTGCTGGCTTCACCCAAGTGGCTAGAACTATGAGACATGACACATAAGATCCCAAATCAACCAATCAGAATCAATCAAACACGTAATATAACTGAATATTTTTATGAATGAGTTTACTATTTTACCCCTTATACCCTGTCTGTAAATATATTGTTCATTGTAAGTTTCATTTAGGGGCCAAATAGTCATTATATTACCAAGATTTAAGAACTAGGAACATCAACTCATACTTCACTCCAAAAAATCAGACAAAACCTTTCTTCTCAAACCTCAGTAAACACAAAACAACAACATTAATCAGTTCAAAAAATGTCCAAATTTGATAAAAAAGAATTGATTTTTGTTTTAATTGTATTATCTTTTGCAACAATTTCACAATGTGCAAAGAAAGAAGTTGGTATTGCAAGAAAAGAAGACATACCATATATCAAATGCCAAGTTTGTGAGGTTATGGCTAAAGAGTTGTACAGACAAGTACAAGCTAAACAAGCTCAGATTTCTCCCAAGAAGGTAACTTTATCATCTGGGGGCTTGTTTTTTTTCTGTATCTTATTGAATTTGTGGTTTAAAATTTGGGGTATTGTAGTTTTTTGATGATCGTGAAAAGTCAAATTGTGTCCATCATTTAGGGACGGAGGGAGTTATATTTTTAAGAGAATTTTGATGGTATTTTGTTGGTTAGAATTAGGAACAAAAGGTAATTCATCTTCAAATGTTGACATGAAAAGTGAAAACGTAGATTAAGTTGGAGGTGCAGGGAGTAGTAGATACTGTTTTCGCTTGACTCTTGACTAATTTGGAAGCATCCTCCCTCTGACCACTGGGGTAAGACCGCCTACAATCTGACCCTCTTATCGTGCTTAGGTTGAAGCCTCTTCGGAGACATTGGGACGTATTGATTGTTGATTGCATTGCAGTTTAAGATTGTAACATTGTAGTTTTTTGTTCAGCCTAGTTATTTTCTTCTTCTTTAATATAAATTCTTAAGTATGCTTTGTAATGTACACAGAATAAGGTAACTTTATCATCTGGTTTTGTCTGTAATTCAATTTCTTGAATTTCTAGTTCAAGATTTGTTATTCAGCTCATTGATTGTTTCTTCTCTTATACAAACTAATACTCCCTCCATGTGAAAAAGATTGCCTAGTTTTTAATATTGATTATTGAGTTTTTAATTTTTAAACTCGATATGTTATATTATAAAATTTGGCAAAGATTATGTCAAAAAGATAGTATTTCTAGATACTAGGTGATTTCTCTATAGTTAATACTACAATAATTCCAACCCTCCTATCCCTACAATGAAATTCGAACTCTTGACCACATGGATCAAGCGGAGTTACCTCAACCGCTAGACCATTCAATTATCTCAGATACTCTATGATTAACATGACATTTTTACTCTCGAATTAAAGTTGTGTCCATTAAGGTCGCAATGTTTGTTTATTTTGGCCGTTGGAAATTGAACTGGAGTGTATTTTTGCGATGTCGTAGTATGTGAAGAATGAGTGCTCAAGTAATTTATAGGGTAGAGAGTGATTTAGATACTGAGGCATTTAAATAAATAAATAAGATTTGCATTTAAGTGATTTTGTCAATTAGTTGCATAATATGAATAGTAAAGTTATGTTTTCTTGAAACAATCAGGTGTCAGAGTATGACATAATTGAAATGTCAGAAAATATATGTAATTTGAAGAAGAAAGAAGCTGACTGGATTCTGAAAATTGATATTGTAGAGCAAGGAGATCGGTTAGAGGTAAGCTAATTCAATATTATTTTCAATATATTCTCACCTGAATTATATTTGTGGGAGGTCAATCTTGTGATGTGGGAGTTTTATTTATTTATATGATATTTGAGGGTTTTTTCTTTGGTTCCTATGTTATACAGCTAGTTGAACAAGAGTCCGAAGGACAATGCGGTTCTAAATGCAAAACCATTGAGAGAGCTTGTCAAGAGGTAATGTTCTTGTCAGATTGTGGCCTTAGGCATTCAAGACCTTGTTAGTTTCTACTGCTACTTACTAGTTCTGTTTATGTACTGGTTTTGTTTTCGAAATACTCTACCATTGGGATTTTTGGAGTCTCGCATGCCTAATGAAGCCCGTCTTAGAGAGTCCTGTGAGGTTTATAAACCATCACTTTATATATGTGGTTTTAAAGGAACGTGAGTCTCTATGTGAATCTGCAAAATACCTGAAGATGGAAATTCTCGAAGTACAATGCAAACCATTGAATCAACATCTCTGATCATTTTTCATTTTGTTCTTGCTTCCATGCTATCTTAAGTTTTTATGTGTTTAAAGTTTACCCCATGCAGCTAACATTAAATAAGTTACTATAGTACATAACTTTTATAAGATACTAGAGTTCTTCTTATGAAGAGACGATAATTTATGTGGGAAGATTTTCTTCAAAAGGATTTGTTAACCAAATTCGACGATATAAAGATGCAATGAAGTTTGAGTTCTCACTTCTTTGTAACAAAACGGATAGATCTATGGTTGATGCTCCAGTTGTTGTAGCTCTAGGGTTCCTATGTACTAGCACCTATATGCTGTAGCCCAAACTTGCAACAAAACAGATAAATCTGTGCTTGATGCTCCAGTTGTTGTAGCTTTAGGGTCCCTATGTACTCTACACATTTGTAGTTCGTATTTGTTGTATTATCCTATCTTGAATATGTCGACCTCTTTTGAATTCTTTATGATCATCTTTAAATCACTTCCATATTCGTGGTCTCTATATTGCAGGTCATGGGATATTTTGATACTGATGTGGCAGAATACTTTTATAAGAAAAAGCCAAAGGTTGAATCTTTGGTAACTTATCTTTGCAAGGATCTATCATCAGCGTGCACCAGAAAGCCGCCACCAGTTCCAAAGGTAAATTTAACATTGCAGTTCCAATGAAATTTTTTAATGAGGTGTGTCTCATCTGAGTATATACCTAAAGAAATAGAAATCAGTGATAATTTGGCTTTTGATATGTCTGTGCATCGACTCTAATTTCCGCCTCCAGAAAGACTAAATAGTTTCTGATAAGCAAACTTTACTACAAACCTTATTTTCGCCAAATGGTAAGAAAAAGCAACACCTAAAATGTTTTTGCCACTTAAATTTCACATTAAAATCTTCCTTTATGTTTGCATGGCTTGTGCCATGAGTGCTGTGCACATTTGAATTCGCACCTCAGGAGCAGAAAGTTAACAATTTGAGATATTACATAATGTAACAAAGTGTTACCCCTGTTATAATCTAGGATCTTTGTATGTGCTGTATTGCATCTCGTACCAATCCGATACAGACATGCATATGACATATCTTGTATTTTAGCCTTCAATTGTAGCTCAATAGTGTGTGTATCCGTTAATGGAGTGCCTGACCAAGGTTCCCTATGAAAACTATATAAGCCAACTCATTATGAAGGCCATGGTTAACAATCTATCAATCCTTTCCTTTTACAGGATAGAATTCCTGGAGAACCTTTCGTTCCTAAGTCCGAGAAAGAGGCTGAAATGGAAAGGCTAATGAAGTCTATGGAGGTATTCTAATACTGCAAATATGTTGAGCTACTTTTTGCTTCTTCAATTATCAGCATAATTCTGAATGATTTGGTATGGAAATCCATTTTAGGGTATGCCAGGAGCTCCTAACATGCAAATGTACTCAAGGGAGGATTTGATGAACCAAAACTTTGGCAACGAAGATGCAGATGAAGAAGGCGAGGATGACGATGAGGATCAAGTACCTTCTTCACTGGTAACGATTTGAAAAAGATTCTCCATAGTTTATATATACTTCTTTTCGTCATCACATCGATTGCTTAGCTAACGAATGCATGGCCCATGAACAGAAGAATGCTTTCAGACCAAAAGAACCCAAAAACCTTGACTGGAAGCAGAAGATCACTAAAGGAATCCATGATGCTAGTGCAGCTGTGAAAACCAGCATAGACAAAGCCTCTTTTCGCCTACAAAAATGGTGGAAAGCGAAGAAAACAGCGCCCAAGAAAAAGGACTCGAAGTCAGCCAAGTCAGAGCTTTAGACATCATCCACTCTAGTTTCCTCTTGTATTATTCTCTATACTTACAAGTGAGTCACAGTGAAACATGTTTAGTTTTTTTCACTTTTTGGGACAAAAATAGGTTACTGGCCGAACTACGATCTGTGTCAATTTTGCAATGCATATGATGTTATAGGAATTGAATATATTTTGAGGAGAAATTTGGCAAACTACCACGGTTGAGAATGTATATTTGCAAAAAGCCATTGAATCTTTTTTATTTGGAGACTACCACAAAAATAAGGCGAAATGACTAAATTACCCTTCATTAAATCCATCCTTACTTCATCTTCCCCTACATCATCTTCCCCAATTTTCAACCACCAAACACCAACCACCACCCTCCCCACCATCATCAACAACATTATCACTAACCACCACCACCATCACCATCCACCACCATCATCGATCACCATCCACCACCATCAACCTTATCACCAACCACCACCCTCCCTACCATCACCATCAATTTTATCACCAACCACCACCATCATCCACCACCGTCACCATCCACCACCACAAATAATCCCCCTTAAATCACAGGATCTGAAAAGGGGCGGAGGGGGGGGGGCAGATCTGAAAAGGGCGGAGGGAGGGGGGGCAGATTTGAAAAGGGGCGGAGGGGGGGGCAGATCTGAAAAGGGGCGGGGGGCAAATCTGAAAAGGGCGGAGGTGGGGGGGGGGGGGGGGGGGGGGGGCAGATCTGAAAAGGGGCGGAGGGGGGGGGCAGATCTGAAAAGGGCGGAGGTGGGGGGGGGGGCAGATCTGAAAAGGGGCGGAGGGGGGGGGGCAGATCTGAGTAGTAGGTGGTGGATGGTGATGATGGTGGTGGTGGTGATGGTGGTGGATGGTGATGGTGGTGGTGGTTGGTGATGAGGTTGATGGTGGGGATGGTGATTGTTGGTGGTTGAAAATTGGGGAAGATGAAGTTGGGGAAAATGAAGTAAGGGTAGTTTAGTCAATTTACATAAAATTTGTGGTATTCTCCCAATAAAAAAGATTCCATGTCTTTTTGCAAATACCAATTCTCAACAGTGGTAGTTTGCCAAATTTCTCATATTTTGAGTTCGACTTGAGCTTGATATTTTCGTACCACATAATGTAGGTTTTTGGTTATCTTTTGTTTGTATACAAAATACAAAGAACCTGAAATGTTTTGATGACAAGAAACAAGGTAATATAATCCGAATATATCTTTCCTTTTTGCAGGAAATTAATGTTTTTCATAATACTCCTTCTGTCCCTAAATCCTTCTGTCCCTAAATGATTGATATATTTTGACTTTTCATGGTCAAATTTTAGAAAATTTGATCAACAATTCTCATTAAATGATGAGAAATAGTAGTTATGTGGGGTCTTGTTAGATTCGTCTCAATATATATTTTTGAAATATCAACTTCTTATAATTTTTCCTCATGTAGAATAAGAAATTTTATGTTTTAAATTGTGTTTTATTGAGCATGAAAAGAAAATGTACAAATCTTTTAGGGACCGAGGGAATATCTCTTATGAGTAGTATGTATAGGTTTTTAAGTTTAAAATTTACCAATAAATCTTTAACATTCTTCATTTTAAGGATAGGAAACTAATCCAATATATTTGACTAGCAACACCATAAAATATATGTAGGTGAAAAAAGTCAATGCAACAAATGAAGCTTCAATAAGTAGAATAATGTAGCAATACACTTAGCATTCCAGTACAAATAAATTAAAAAAAGAAAAAAAAAACAAACTTGAAAGATACACAACAGGAAGATTTCCACTGAATCAAAGGATGCTGTTTTACATTTCAACAGCAGCTTCCACCGACGCTTGCCCATATAAGTTGGGAAAAACCTCCATAACTTGTTCAAGGGAAGAACAATCAGCGCATGCGGTAATGTTGAGTTCTTGTAACCGTGCAGCGTCTACCATTTAACGAGTACTTCAGAGTAATGTCGATATCACGTGGATTCTTCTCGTTCTGTGCCACAGTCATGAACCCGGTCACAGTCTCGCCTTCACAAACTGTCAATACATCTTCGAGGTAGAGAACTGTTTGTTTCCAGTGGGTCGCTCGTGACTTTGGACCTGCACAATTTTTACATTTTTAGGTTTTGAATCTTGAATAGCAGAGCACATATAATTTCATAGCACTAAATGAACCAGATTTAGGAGAAAGACTTTAACATGAGATACAAGGAATGATTGTAATCAACATGCTCGCAATTATTGATTAATAAGCAGCTTTAATATTTACAACTGATAAACAAGAGATAATTGGGAAAAATATAAAACCAACCTGTTGAGAAACCCATAATTTTATGACACTGAGTGAAAGAAACATCAAAATAAGCCACAAGAGCATGAATGTAATCATCACGTTCTGCCACAATCTTGAAGGGTGCAGTGAAGGAAGCATCGCCAGCAGTCATTTTGGAGATGTCCATGGTCTATAAAAGCAGCCATGTAAGTACACTTAACAGTCAAATTACTCAAATTTCATACTTGCATTCTACATTTCAGAGACAGAACATAAGTATATAAAATCATCAGCAACTATAAAATTAGAACCGGTTGATTACCTTAAGTAGTTGGCAGTTTGTAACAAGCTGCTTTTGGTCAACTATGTCAACAAGGGGCTCCATTATTGATTGTTTCCTAATGCAACTCATGTCAAATCCATATACATTGTTCCAAACTGCAGTTGCACATAAATTTTTCAGAATAAGTAAATTTGAAAAACAATTTAGTGCAATCCATGTTTATGAAGCAACTCACATTCAATTTTGTCTTCCTTGTAATCAGCATCTTCAATCGCTGTTACAAAGAGAGAAGCTTTATCGGGTAAAACCAGCCCATCTTTAACCTGCAAAAAGGGCAAGCAACTTTTAGTTTATACAAGAGCTACCAAGTAGAAACAATATCTGGAGTTGTAACTTACCAGCCATTTGTCACGAGCATAGAGAACTGTATTTAACATGTTCTCGTACAACAAAAAGTATCCCATCCATTCAGAGATAATTATATCCACTTGAGGGACTGGAAGCTCGATTTCCTCAATCTTTCCCTTCAGAACAGTTATTACTGAAAAAAAGAACTTGAGAGAGTCAACAAACTAAGTACCAAAATATGCCAGGAAGCACCAAACTAGTGGAACAGACGTAAATATCTCACCATCTGAAAGTCCATTTTGTTTTACAATTTCTTGAGCCATGTCAGCCATACTGGAGCACTCTACCTGAAATCGGAAGCTGGTATGCTAAGAAACCACTACAGTAAATGAACATCTACTATGTTACAGTTTCTTTAATTACAACCAGTGTACGGTTAGGAGCTCAAACATCTAGTTATTAGTTAAATAGTAGGGCAAATGACTTCTGACATCACTCACGTTTGGAAAAAAGCCATTTAGATCACTCATGTTTCAAAAACGCCATTTAGATCACTAACGTTAAAAAAGTCACTCACTCGGGTTACTCCATCAGATTTTTGAAGGGTATTTCTGTCCAAACACTTTTTTTTCCTCTCATAAGCACCCAAATTAAGTCTTATTAACACATTGACCTCAATCCTGATATTACAATTTTTTCCGATATCTTTTTTGATTTCTTTTTCGATTTTTTCTCGATTTTTTTTTCGATTTTTCTCGTTTTTTATTTCTTTTTCCAAACGTGAGTGATGTCAGAAGCCATTTGCCCTAAATAGTATTAACATATTTCCTCGTTGGACAAAAAAAAGCAAAATATTTTAAAATGAGTAAACTAGTGACAATCTTGTTCATAGCTAGACATACATTGATGTAAATTTACGAAAAAATTTAAAAGGATAGCATACCGCGTATACATGTTTTGCCCCCACTTTAGCACAGAAGAGTGATAATATTCCTGTTCCAGCACCTACATCGAGGACAATCTTGTCTTTGAAAAGAAAAGGGTTCTTATACATGACATTTTGGTAACTCTTTGTTCTCACTACATCTTTCAACATTTCCTGTAAGATAAAGAGTCAATGTAAAACTAACAAGCTAAAATAATAATTAGAAAGAACATATAACTCAAAAGAACTTACATTTTTCACCCTTTGTTTTTCCATTTTCCAAATCATAACCGTCAAAAGGTTTTTTTAACAAGTATAGCAGTTGCAAAAGCTAATATGGCGAATCCATGGCATATGAAGATGCAAATTAAAACCATAGGAACTGTTTAGAAGAGTATACCAGGTTTTTTTTGTATAACTGCTAAAATACAAAGAGATGCAAGTGCAGGTAAGCTAAGAAGGAACATAATTTCTTGTATATCCCTCGAGGCAACTTTAAGCATGCCTAACTAGATTCTTTAAAAAGTTAACTCAGTCATCAATTTTTCGTGTCTGCATTATCTATTATGTTCAATCAATGTAAGAAAACATAAATTGAGGTAGTGGGACAACATTTAGCAGAGGTACGAAAATGGAAGAGTATTCAATGTGTACAAGTGTAAAACTTAAATGTGTTCCATAAGCCACTGCAGATACTTACTTCATGGATGCCTGCAAACATAAAAACACCCAAAAACGAAGGAAACAGAATTGTAAGTACCGGTACCAGAACTATATATTTAAGAAGACGAGGAAATCACAAAGCTTAACAGGGCACAAAAGAACTTCCCTTGGTAAAAAGTTACTTCCTTTTTACTCAAAAGAACTACTTAACAGGGCGCCATATTCTAGGAGCCCAAACTATGTGATTGAATAAATCCTAAGTAGCTTGAACATCAATAACTCCTTTTGGTATTCTACATGTACTCTTACGTAAACCGAAAACTGTTGATAAACCTACGAAGATATAACATAACTATTGAACAAATTATTTGAGAACGTAGGTTATTCAAAGAATAACCAAGTAAATAACCATAAAGGATTAAGAACAAAATCCGAAAATATCCCAAAATAGGTTATCATATTCAAGCAACTTCATTCAATAAAACAGAGCTAAATACAAAAAAGAACTACACAATCTTTTTGGGACAAATTGAATAAAAATAGTCAAAATTACACAAATAAACAAAAGTGGAATTACCAAAATGTGAGTAGGAATCGAAGTAATAATCAGCGCTGGTCTTGTCTCCACCAATGGCCTCCACATTGGCTTGGGACATGGACGAGTCAACGCATGGGTCAACGTTTGTGTTCTGGTCAACAGAAACATCGTCATCTTCGTATTCAAACCTGATTTTTGAGAGCTTCTGATTGGTGGCTTCTTCGAGGTTGTTGTCGAGTTCCATTTTGTTGGAGGTGTCTGAATTCATTAGGGTTTTTGGGGGGTTTAAGGTTGGAGAAGAGAGTGGAATAGCTTCCGGTTTAGGGTTTAAGAATCTTGTAATTTGTAAGAGTTGTAGGAGAATTTATCTACAACTTATGTTGGGCTGGTCCGATTTTTCTGAGGGGCAACACTAAACACACCCAAAAGACTAGTATTTTCAAGAGGAAATTACTCTCTTCTCCTTGGATCAAATTTCTTCCAACACTATACTTACAAATAGGGGTGATAAAATGATAATTTCACTACTAAAAACACTATTTGGGTGTATATAACAATTCAGACTCATTTGTTATACAGGCACGAGATAGTAGATTTTAAGATGAAATTACTATTTTACCTCTTAAAACTTGCACCAAGTAAAATAGTATATACTTTCACATAATAGTGTTCTTTTAGGAGTGAAAGTCTCTACTTTCATAGTGATTTCTAGCAGAGAATTTCGTAATACACTAATCTAGTTCAGCCGACAATCCAAACCAGTAGAATCCTCGCGCTTTGATAAATATCGCAAAAATAAAAACCAAAAGTCCCTTTTTCACACATTATACAACATCAAAAGCACAATCCCCTCAAAATCTTAGCTTTAGTACAATTTGAATCAAACCCACAATCTTATAAAATCAGAATGCAAAATGAAAAGAGAGCTCCAAAGGCTAATCATGTTCATTATATCGTATTTTGAGAGTCTAATTAGATATTAATTTATATTGTTTTTAAATTTTATCTTTAATGAGATATAATTTACATTTATTTTTATTTTATTTGATTTCTACGCAATTGTTAATTAAAATGAAGAAATTGAATATTTAATTGATGTATTTAGAAAGTTTGTAGATGAATCACATAAAGAAGTTGTCCAATCGAGGAGCAAAGAAAAGCTCATTCAAAGAAAGCCCACAAAAGAAGAGTTTTAGGTTTTTGAAGGCAATCTCATTCTCCATTCGATTCTAATCATTCAGGACAAGCTTTTTGCTATGGAAAGATGGCGACATACCGTTGCTACTTTTGTCTTATGTTTGGTTTTAATTATTTCAATAGTCAATTATGTTAGCCAAGATACGATCCTTAGAGAGGGTGAATAAGGATTATAGTAATTATATCAATTTTTTCGATCAATCCTTATTTAACTAGTTCTAACAACTATTCCCCAACCAAATAAGACAAGATACAATTGTGGAAGGGAAAAAATACAAGGAAAGAAATAACACAAGATTTTAGCGAGCTTCGGTTACCCTACGTGCTCGACCCTCGGCTTTCCAACCTTAGGATTTTGGTAAGTGATAACTAATAGAGAAAACCCCGGAATTCAATACAAGCAATCAACTCAAATCTTCTAGCTAACCTAAGCTAGAAACTCAAAATCTAACTCCAAGATTTCAACTCCTAATCAACAACTAGGAACCCAAGAAACTCTTCTTAGGATTTCAATTACAAATAGTTGAATTTGTAAAAATCTACTCTTATGAAAATTATCCCTAATTGGATGGATTAAGAGTAATAAAAGATAAGATCAATGGAATACCTCTTCACAATCAAGATGTAATGCAATGATAAGATTGATGAAGGCTTTTTGCTCTTTAGAAAAATTGGAGAAGTGTAATTTTTGATTTTGGGCAAGAAGGGTTTCTAATTTCGGACTTGATGTCCTTATATAGAAACCCTCATCGTGAGTCTCATCGTGACACGATGAGCCTCACGATGGCGAGCCAAACGTTCGGAAAATCTCAAGCCATCGTGAGTCTCATCGTGATACCTGAGTCACGATGGGTGTCACGATAGCGACCAAATTCAAAAGTCATAGAGTCATTGTGAGACACATCATGGGGCTGAAGTCACGATGAGGGTGTCACGATGAGCGTCAGTATCGTTTTCACATCGTTCATCGTGAGACAAGAGTCACGATGTAATACCCGACCCAAAGTGGACGATGTGATATATTTGATATGATTTGATTGGTACTACTCATACTATCAAGATGCATCTTCTTTTCGGTAGCCCAACTCATAAGAACTCTAAAGTTAAGCGTGCTTGACCTGGGGTAATTCTGGGATGGGTGACCCACTCGGAAGTGTCCCGGTGAGCACGCGAGTGAGGACAAAACATGCTGAAAAGACCCGTCATGGTTTGTGAGGCCAATCCATCAAATCAAATAACGTTCCGACACGGTGTTCCGGGGCGGGGCGTTACACACGATGAGGGTCACGATGGTCTGTATTTTTCAGCTACGATTTTTGTCGTTAAATAAACCCTTAAGTCTTATACACAGTCATTGTCATAAGAATGAAGGAATGATTTAACTTACAAATCGTATAAGAACAACACATGTAGATGCTATAAATGATGATTAAAAATATTTAGCCATTCAATCAAATATCACAAAAACATCTAAAGAGTTTAGAGTATCCCTTACACAAGGTTCTAACGAATAAGAACGAGTAAGCGAAGCGGCCTTGTGTCTTGACTTGAAGTATGTGCCATAATGCCATATAGGCGTACTGTAAAAGTCACTTAAAGAAAAGATTAGCGCTTAGTATTATCAAAACAAAGGAGTTCCGACTTTAAATCAACAAACTTCCCCTTTTTTATGATAACAAATTAACTTATGATGAGAGGGAGTAATAAATCAAATAAGCCAAGCTCCCCCTCAACATAAGATTCAACCTGTTTCCAGTCCAAGCATGCTATGCACCACAAATAGACAATAAAACATTCATAACACAGTTAGGCAGACAAGCATAGCATAGAACAATATAATCCAGAAACATAAGGTCATAGTCTAAAACCTAAAACACATTCTCCCCCTTCGGGAACATCAAAAAGGGGTCCATAGGAAATAGCAAACATGACATAAAAGATAAGCACATAAGATAACAAGTAGTGGTCCAAGCCATCAGTTCAAAGGTAGGCCGCGAAACTCATCGAAAACACCAAACCCGAAGTTCGCTGGATGAACAGAAGTGCCAAAATCAACGCTAGGTGGTAATAAGTCGGGCTCGTCGGAGTCTGGGGGATCAAGGGTGCGTGCAGTATCCGGATGAGCAGGAGTGCTATTGTTTTGACTTTTCACGATCAACGAAACACGACTTAAAACGAAAAATATCTCTAATTTCTATACGTGTAAAAGTTTTAAAAAGTTGATATTTCAAAAATATAGGTTTACATGAATTTAACAAGATCCAACATGACTATATTATTTTCTATCGACTAATAAAAATTAATGGCCAAAGTTTTCAAAGTTCCAAGAGACAGTAATCGAAGGTGGGTACCAAATTACTCGGCCAACTAACAAACCCCATCACATGATATATCTCTCATTCATTGGATAGAATTTAAAAGATCCAATAGTTAAGAGCTTTTAAGAACACAAATTGAACATGAAAGTTCACTCAATTGAAATAAGATAGATTTTCGAACCAATCTTTAGCTTAAGATTATTTTATAATTCATTACTACCTATAAGATCCTCTTTTTGTTTATTTTAGCACATAATGTCCTTTACCAGTTTACAATAGGAGGTCTAACAAAACATAAGAGAAAACATATACTTCAGTCATTTGTCACTACATTGGAACCCTGTAACAGACTCTTAACAGATCCTTGGCAGTTATGAATGATGATGTAACGAACTTTAACGATGTTCCAGCAGCGATCACATATTCTTAACTCTTTCCGTTCTCGAACACAACAGTCTTGTTAATTGGCCAAGGTGCCCCTGCCATTACAGCCTCAATATCGTGTACTTTCCGTGGGACTTTGGTCATGTTCACGCAACCATCGGAAGTCACATACTACAAAACAAAAAGAACAAGTTGGCATTAGTCAATAGAGTATTATTTAGGGAGCGTTTCACATAAGTTATGGCCCTCAGAAGTTACAAATCACAAACACATGAGAGTCCGACATGCTCCCAGGAACAAAGGAGATCTAAGAAGATATCCAGATGAACAAGTAGCTCATATATACGAGACAATATATTACGAGCTTGCAACAAAAAAGTTGAACATTGAAGTTCGGAACTTTAGGCTCTTCTCAATACTAGAAAGTGGTAGTGAATATCATTAACATTTAAACTTAGATACTTTAAATGGCTTACCAAATCACTTTCAATTCTGACTCCACCAAAACCTCTAAATCTGTCGATGGACTCACGATTGAAGAATTTTGATGTTTTTTCACTTTCCATGGCAGGCAATAATAGTGCATCAATGAAGTAGCATCCTGGCTCTACTGTCACTACCTGCAGTTTTAAGAAAGCTACCTTAGAATTATGTCCCATCTATGATTTAGAGGGGAATCAACAAATTTCTGATAATAAAATTTTCAAAGAACCAAGAGAAACTATGTGTAAAAGTATATAGTTCATTGTTATCATTGCAACTGTTTACTTATATCCAGCAGACTTTATTATTTTGGTAACTCTATTGGTGTTCTGGATATAGATATCTGGCGTATGGGCTAACCATTAGCAGGTCTTATAACCAACAGCTTCAACAAATAAAACGGTTGATGTCTAAAATTATGTATTATAGTAAGAATACTTTAAAAAAACCAAATTATCTTGAACAGAAATAAGCTAAACTAACCATTCCTTCCAAGAGCTCCCTACTTGTACGCAGAGACTTGAGTCCAGCTTCTTTTGGTCTCTCAGCTCCCTGATATCAGGATATTCGTACTTTACTTACAAGGGAACTATGAAGTATGCAAAGAATATCGTGATTGAATAAATTTCCATGATTATATGAACAACCTGTAAGTAACCCCCAGGATCATGGGTATCAATTCCCAGCAAGTGCCCAAGGCCATGGGGCAGGAAGACGGCACCCACTCGCTCAGCAATCATGTCATTAAGATTACTAGTAATTGAGTTACAAAGCAAATGAAGGCAAAAAATGCAATGAGTCACTAATAAAGTAGCAAGTCAAGAAAGCATATTAATCAAGGATCTAAAATTTACCCAACAAGAAGACCAGTCTGCTTCAGCAACTCAAGAATAACCTTCTCCGCCAACCTGATAAATAGGAAAAAGGATGAGCAGATCAATTGATAAATTGAATGTGCAATGCAACCGTTGGCATTAACTGCAAGATAATACTACCTTTATCAAGTACTCAGTCCGTCCCATTATCTAAGGGGCGTTTGGCTATGCACGCATTGTAATAAAAGTTCATGTTTATACTCATCTTAGGTTCTCCCCGACCCCTTTATATTTCGTCAAAACTAGCAACTGGTCAAAATGGAAACCATATTAATATTCCCCAACATGAAAAGCCCCTTAGAAAGTGTGATGGTGGGAATACTAGACTACAATCTTACACAGGGTGTAACATCAACATGTTTGAAATCTTAAGAAACCAAATGGCAACACAACTTTAGAAGGCATAAAATATCTCTTGGGATGTAGTTCGTCGCATAGCATTGGCTGGATAACAAAAACACTAAATACATTGAACACTTAAAAGAGTGTCTTACTTGTGCATATCTACCCAGCTTACTCCAGGTCTCATGCTAGATATGACAGCATCATGGGCGTCAAGGACAGCCTGCAAAGATACGTATTAGAATTTACAACAGGTACGCAGTCTGCCCCAAAACAGACTTCTAGCACAGAGAAAAAATGGCCATTTGTTATGGGTAACCCCTTGATGATTTTTTTTCTTTCTTGAATTAGATTTAAAACAAGTCACTGTGGCCAATTGTACTCTGTCGACATTAGGAAAAGAAGAACTGGGATTTTCCTTCTGGATTCAACATGCCTATAAACATGTACTAGTTACATGAGCTATACAAAATCATAAGAAACATGAGTAAAGAAATACAATTTGTTCACTTAATATTTTATATTATTTAATTAATCAATATGAAATGTTACGGAGTACATTGTAGAATAAACACAAAACTTGGAACTCATATGTCACCTTAGAGCAACAAGTGAAAGGGATAACCTCATGTAGGATCTTCTGAAGTAAATTCCATCAAATACTAAATTTATAGTTCCCCCAACCAAGAAATCTAAATGCAATTATTTGCCCACAAAAACGTGGACAAAATGAAGACACCTTGTGCTAGCATATGAATGTTCTAGACATGAGAAGAAACTACTTTTCAAGATGAATTTTGTTATTCGACTTATTCACAAATAGCAGAAAAATCATTGGCGATCACTTCAAACAAAATATATTAAACTAACTTGCATGACCATATGACTAAAACACCATCATCTTTTCCTTTATTTCCTTACGCAAGGAGAAAAAACCTAATAGCCTTACCATTTTATTTTTGCTTTTCCAATAGGTACTGCATAAGATTTCAATTGAAGATTAATATTATCAGCTTCATAAGTAGGTTGAACGATCTTCAACGACTAAACGAACCATACTACACTGAGTCAGCTGGCATGTCCATTTTCCTCAATATGTCAATCAAGGTTAACAATATGATCTCAGGATCATGGTCTTGAAATCATAGAAATTTGCATGACATTCTACCTCTGCTTTAATGACTGAGCTAGTTAACCTTTTCGTGGAAGAGTTCTTTTACAGACATTTTTATTCTCTCACCTGCTAGTTCCCTCTATTTACTCATCTCAAATGAAGGGCTTCCCCCAAGTCAATAATATCTCCGAAAGAAATTGAAATGAATATATATACACACATATATACTCCCTTGTTCAATAATTTGATGCGAGTCATTTTGAAGAATAAATAACCAATAGAAAGATTGGGCCTCTAAATAGCAAGGTTATATGCCAGAATACTAAGTCCTGTACTCAAACACTTACATTATATATCAGGCACTGGTTACCAGTAAATTTTCCATTCACCTGCAAGCATAAAAACATATCCCATATGAAATCATAGATATAAGCTGCAATACATTTTATATTAAAAAACAAATGTGACAAAAAATGAAGCGACTAGAGTAGTTGTTTAATATTATTAATTTTGAAAGATGAAGGTTTCGATCAATTGCAACATCAAACTTTAATGCAGTTACGCAAAAGATATACATATTTGGCCATAGAGAAATATTGGTACTAGCTTTGACCATTATAACTGGATAGTTATGGTGCCTATCTAATGTGAAAGCACCTATAAGGTGTGAGAACCATTTATACCCACCGGGAAGGAACAAGTTATGTCAGAACCATAACAATGGTATTCGGCCCCCATATCGAGTAATGCCATATCCCCATCTTGCAAAGTCTGAAAAATCATATGGAAAAGGTTAAAGAAACTGTTTCCCAATGAGATAGCCTGGTCACATGTTGTTTAATTGTTGCAGAGATCAGATAACAAATGTTAGAATTAGAGAAATATGAAATATGTACCACGAAATAAACTGCAAGTTGTTATGTTGTTTTCTATACTACAAGTGGGAAGTTGAATATTCCATGTCCCATTTGCTAGTTCACGAATGCAAATCCTGATTCGGTGTGCAATTATGGATATATAAATCACATCTTCCATTTCTTTGAAAAAAACAATGGCAGGAAATAAGACAATTTGAGAACACATGTTTTTTGCTGATGGTGCAAAAGAGAAACATTTAGGTGAACATACTTTGTCATTTGGAGCAGCTGCATGACCATAGTGGAGAACAGAGCTGAAAAAGGACAAAGAAAAGCATAAGTGCAAAGACCATCTACTATTACCTCCATCACTAAAAGACCGTCCACTTCTTTTTTCCAGTGGTCAAATTAACCAACTTTGAGGTCTTAATTGACACAAGCAACTTTGATGATTATCATGTTAATGTAAAGTAGGTTCAATATACTATTACATTTTGATATAAATTTCTCAAAATAGTATACAACAGACACCAAAATACTATGTCCAAAATTAAAGAGTCAGCTACCAGACCTCCAAACTAGATGATCTTCATTTATTACATTACTAGCCGTGTGTACACGGTCCAGCCTGTGCATTGTCTTACTTACATAATAAATTCTTTTTGTATAATTTAATTAGATATTGTTACAATTTTGTAACATATATATGAGAAAAAAAAAAGATCGTTCACAATTGAAAACTGAATTTGAAGTAACATAAGTGCATCAATATTTTATATATAAAAATATACAATTAGTAAAATTACATGACAAATAATTAAAAGACAAATTGATGTTATCTTTTAATAAAAACAAATGTCACTTATTGATTGGTTGAAATAGATCATGGTACTTCAACATGAGAATATGAGGCTTCATTGTATATAACTTCCAATTCCCCCTTCCCCAATTAAATATAGAGTCGATATCCAAGAGCCAGAGAATATAGACTTTGACTCATAGGACGTGGAAAGATACTATCCATAGACTAAAAAGATACTCTACATCTCAATACAGAAACTCAAAATAGAAGGGCTTCCATAATTTATTCCTCGAGTGAATAGTAGGTACAAATTTAACTACTTCGCTAGATCTTTTACATGAATTCTCACGTGGTCATTGCAAATGATGTTTGAAAACGATGTTGGTGGGTGTTGCTACCAGTATAACTTCATTGACTTTCACTAAATGATGTCCTTGTCTCAGATAGTTTATGTCTCACCTTCCTGGTCCTAAGTCTAAATAGCAGGAAGATACATACAATGTATAGCAACTCTAAACCCCAGAAAGACAGCATTGTAAATCTACCACCACCATACATGTAAGAAAGACAATATTCTATGTAGTTGAGTTGTAAGATGCTTGAACTACTGAGCAAATTACAGATACATAATGCAACAATGCAAGAGTGGAATGTCATCCAAATATATGTTACTCACCTATTGTTACCAGTAGCACATATGCAGGTGTATGAACAATGCCGACAACCACCATACATGTAAGTATGGTGAAGAAATATACTTTCCATTTGATACTCCTTCATGCCTGCTTTTGTTTTTCTCATAACCTATAGAAAGATGATATAGTGTGAGGATAGTGCACCTAAAATCTTATACATGAACAACCTCAAAAATATCATCAAAGATTACTGCTTCAAATGTAATGCAATTATATAGCTATGTCATTGAGCATTTAAGTGAACAGGAGATATAGATGATTAAAAATGAAGGAAGGAACAAAAAGTACTAAAGCAGATATGGGCGTGTGGCTTCTTTAGAAACACATATATTTGAATGAAGTTGTAATTATCAAACCAATGGAAATTGTCATGCTAATTAACTTAGTCAGTAGATATAGATTATTTAAATGAATCTCTTTCGGGCACAATGCTACATCAAAGTAATGACAGAACTATCGGTATACCGATCTCTAAAACATTCCTTAAACATGAAAATGCAAAAAAAGACGGTCGGGGAATGGTCAAGTGTATTTATAGTCTGATTTTGAAAATCTGAAACATCTTGATCATCCAATATTAAAATGAGGAAGAAGCATGCGACTATGAAGACTCATATTTATAATAAATTACTCATGATTAGATATACTGACCTCAACATGTGCTTCAGAGCTTATATCGTTGGCGTACTGGATAAGGCAAATCTCCAGATGTGACTTTATGACACGGCATTCAGTCAATATAGGATGTAAAGTATCAAGATCTGTCTCAAATTGCTCAATTCCCTGATCATAATTTCATTTCAGTACAATAAAAAAACGAACATAGTAAGGAATGCTAGTTGATGTAATACAAGAACAGGAAACATGATATATGCATTTCAATAAAATACCCACTGTTCGAAAATTTGAGTCATCAATGCAGTAAACACTAAGAGCACTCACATCAGCTCCCTCAAAAGTTATTTTTGGGCTTGAAAAACTAAGAATACAAAAAAATAGTGATACATCAGCTCCCCTAAATAACTTGGGCCCACAAATTTTTTTTCACACATCAATGAATGGTACAAATATTCACCAGCGTCAATATTGCAGTTACCACAATTTTCTCTTCTTCCCTCAAAGAATCTGCTCACTTCCCTCTATTTTCGATCTCTCCAAAATTCTGCCGCCATTTGCTTTGCTAATGATTTCAATTAAATCAATTTATTTTTTATTCAAAGGTTGAAAGGCAAGTTGTGTTTTCAAGTAAGTAATAGTATTGAAGTTATTGAACTACAAAATAGATTAAAAGTTACTTTTAAATTTAAAATAAAAGAATTACCTTACAAAAATTTATTGACATCTTATGAGAAAATTTACAATTTATTCGTAAGTTATTTGAGTCATATACGCGCTTTAAAAGATATAGTTGTTGAAAATTTTAAAAATAGTTATATATTTGAAATATTAGTTTTAATGTTTGGTGAATAATAGGGAAGCTGCTAAATCACAAACCTAAAATGCTAGTGCCAAAAATAAGAAAATGACGGTTACGAGTGAATTATAGAGGAAAATATGAGGGAGCTGATGTGAGTGCTCTAAGGTCCTATACATTGCATAAATTATCAAGGTAGCATAAATAATCACTATGGCATTCGATCGAATCTGCTATAAGCCGCTCCAACTCACAAGAACATGACTGCTTTCAGAAAAGATGACATTTTGATTTTTATATGGAAATGTGCTATTAAGGGGCCAAGTGGTTCACTTAGTACTGTTGTAACATGTAGAGAAGGAACCTCAAATAAATCATCTTAGCCATTATATCCATATGGATAGAATGCTTTTAAAGTTGTGTTTATTTGAGGTTTTAATGGAGGAATTGAAGGAAAACTCACAAAATTATTCCAGTTTGAGTTGGGTATTCCTTCAGTTATAACTCAATTCCAATTTTACCACAAACAAATACAATATAAGTTACTTTCATCAATATTTTAACCCCAAAAAAATATATAGATCATCGACAAAATTCTAGGACTTAATAAGCATCATGTTACACATTCCGAGTTCAAAGTATAACAAAGTCTGCCACATCCTCATATATAGTCATCCATGAGAAAAGCCACACCATAATGCTATCCAAAGACCAACTTTTTTAAATTGACTAGTAGAGTGATAAGTTTTATGAGCTTCCTAAAATAGATTGATGCAATATATTCATTTCAATTCTTCAATTTTAATGTCAGAATACTTCAATAACCCAACTTGCTTAATATATCGAAGTGTTATGCTATATTAGTGTCTCACGCGTGTAGTCTGGAAAGAGACCGCATTTAGATATTAAAAAGAAAAGTATACAAACCTTGAATTCTGCCGGCTTGGCGAAATTGCCGCTGTCTGTGTTTAGACCATGTAATAGGTATAACAAAGGTTTGCCTGTTCCTTGGTACTCATCATATAAAACTTTCAAAATCTCATCAGTGTAGTAAACCATGTCGACCATGTACCTGTCCTGTAGATCGATGTAAAGAACACTTAATTAACGACTCCGAAGTCCATATCCAATAAAACTTGTGAAATGCTTGTGCTTCAGCAGTAACAAACCTTGTAGCAGGACAAGGCTTTTATTTCACCCAGCCAAACTGCATATTCAGCAGGTAACCTAGGAGCAAATAACATAGCTTTTCCACTTGCAATATCCTTCAAGTAGTTAATCCACATTTAAATTAGATGCTTAATGGAAAGATTGAACTAAAATAGAACTTCTGCCTAGGAAATAATTACAAATCTGAAGACATTTATGTGAATTTGATGTATATAACTTATGAAAAAAGGAAAATATGTATGAGCGAGTAGCAAATGATAGCTCAAAACAGTAGTCTCCGGCTCTCCGCTAAACTAACCAATAGTTAGAATACGAGTAATTCTTCTCAGATAAAGGTTAAAAGCCCAGAAAACTTACTATGGCCCCATAGAACCCTGGCTCACGCACTCCAAATAAGTAAGCAAAATAGCTTTCCTGTCTATTTCCACAATGCAACACCAACAGTCAGTTAGTAAGCATCCTCCTTACTAATTATAGGGATACTAAGCCAGCTATTGGATAATAAATTTATTCGGGAAGAAATATCAAAACAAAACTACATTTCTATGTTGAACACTCATTTACCCTTCAACATATACTCCTTCCACCCCTAAAAGATTGTCAAGTACTCAAGTTTAATTTCAAGTGGACAAAATTAACAAATTTTGAGGCCTTAGTTGACACACATAACTTTGATTTGAATCAAATTATCAGTGCCCATAGAAAATGTTATACATTGGAATACTTTTCACCAAATATGACACTATAAATAAAATATTTTAATTTTAAAACTTCAAAAATCAACATAAAAAACGTGACAACCTTATACAGACTAAGAAGTATTTACTTGAGCCATTTTCTATAAATACAGACTATAAGGAAATCTTACCCACCAAGCAATCACCAAACTGAAAATGAATGTAGATGAAGTAAATAATAAATCCATTGCCTATATTTTAATTAGTCATTACATTGTTTGTATGCGAATTGTCCAGTCACTCTCTACAATGTTATATATTCTATTATTAGTTATTAACAGTTCATTCTCCTTATCTATATAAAAGTTCCGCCACTGACGAGATTACGAGCCAGTCATAACTAACGCAGCAAACAAGTGCATAATGTAACACAATAATTCGCCAAAAGGTAAACACACGAATATTTACACAGAATATGATACAGTATCATCTATAACCACCTGAATATATCTGTATGATCGGTGTCATGTCGGGTCTCCTCGTCTCCGCCCTAATTGTTGGATTGTACACAAGATTAATAAAAATCAATAACTGATAAGTACATAATCTTGTAAGTTAACTAGTAATGGACACTTCCATTGAGAATTCGAAAACGTCGGTTAACATGAATTGGATGGAGTATATCAAATGATAGTTTACTCTTAAGTAAATAAAAATACATAATATTATAAAATAACTTGTATCGAAACATTTGAATCGAAAACCGAAAACATCAATTTGAAATTAATTGGATAGAGTATATATAAGATTACAGTAAAAAATGCATAATCCACGAATCTTACAAGCTAAATTGTAGTCAAATATTCGATTCAAAATTCCAAAACGCCAATTAAAATGAACTGGATGCAACTATATAGGATCCTCTTTAAAAATTAAATAACTAATTCATGAACTTTAAATCAATTTTATCGTATACATAAACTTAGTAGTCAAACCTTTGATTCAAAAATAATAAAAAAAAAAAAACAGCGTCAATCAAAATGGTATTGTAGTATAACATACAAAATTATAGTTAAAAGGGAATAACTAATTAATGAATCGTAAATCAGTGCATCGAATACATAATCTTAGTAGCTAAATATTCTTCTCAAATAAAAAAATGTCAATCAAACTGAACTGTTACATAATCCATAAGATTATAGTTATAACAAAAAAAACAATTCACAAACAATGGATACGGTATAAGCGTACCTGGAGGAATACGAAGCCGTGGAGGGGGCGAGAGGAGGTTGAGAGGTGTTGGCGTATGGATTTTACCAGCTTTTCGCGGTTGAGAAAATGGAGCTGCATCGGCACCTCCGGTGGACTCAGTGACGACGGCGCAGCCATTTTAGCTGCCGGTTATGGTTGCTATTGTTTTTGGGGTTTGTTTTTCTAATTTTATTAAGGTGATTAAATGGTTGTTAGATACTTAAATGATTAATGAAAATGGGTTTAAGATAAGGGTTTTATTTAAGTATCATGCTTATCAAGATAAATTTTGTCGATCGGTTAATGTATCAATCTGTACTTTACTTCGAGTTAAGGAAAGTTTAACTAAATTTTTCAGATTGACAAAGAAATCCTATGCAATCGAAAATTGATCACGGGTGTGAATAGGGCTGTAATCGGATCGAATCGAGTCAAAATTATTTCAAGGTTTGTATTTGGTCTGAAAAATTTCAAGGGGCGGTTTGATTTGGTTCAGTTCGGCCAAACCTTGAATTTTAAGATTTGGCTCGAGTTAGAAGGGTTATTTTCAGTTAATATTTGATTTGATTTGGCTTGAATCGGACCAAACCGTTTGAAAAAGTTTGGTCCGAAATTGTTTAAACATATCATTCAAAATTTTAACAACATTAAAAGATACAAGAATGAGGTTTTGTGAATTGTGAGAATAGGGTTAAGTTATGAGTATGACTAGGGCTAAATGGACCAGACAGTCCATCTTCATTTATGATTTTGGATCGAGTCCATATTTAAGGGGAGGGGGTAAAAGGGTGACCGAGCCAAACTATTTCGGACGGTTTGAATCGGTCCGAGAAATACTCAATTTTGGGTTTGGCTTGATATTTGGCATTTCATGACTAAACCATTATAACTATAGTTAGTACTTTTATAACGAGGGATTCACAATTGTCATTTATGAAATGTGCATTGAGATTTGAGAAACCCCTGTGGTTGTACTTATATGCTTACAACTATCTTGTGAGCACCATGCTCACAAGGGTTTCATGGTCATTTAAGAAATGTTTTTTTTAATGGAATGTGAAAAAGTAACACCACATTTATTGCACTCCAAATTTATTGTCATTTATTAACCAAAATAACACCCAAATCTGGAACCTTAATTATGAAATTTTACAAAATATACTCACAATTTTAAACTTGAATACTTAACACATATAAACAATACAAATTTGATGGGTGTACTCGAATTAAATTTTTATTTTCTACTGTGATTTATATAATTTGGTTTGGTATTGCTTTAAGTCTAGTCAAGACAAATTCAATTGGTATTTTAATTATTCCACCAATTTTTGGTAGTAATCATGTTACAATTTCTTAAGGTGTTAGAGTTAATTTTGTGTTTAGAGATAATGAGAGATACCAAAATACATTTTAAACATGAATAGTAAAGATATATAAATAATTTTTATGTGGTGTTATTGAAGAAATATGCAACACCAATGTATATTATTCAGTGGCGTTATTGAACAAGAACGGAACACCAGTGTGTATTAGTAATGGTGTCACTAAAAATATATATAAAATGAGATTAATACTAGAATTGTTTATTATTGAAGAAATATATCTAAAATGAGATTAATACGAGTAAAGATATATAAATAAATTTTATGTGGTGTTATTGAAAAAATATGCAACACCAATGTATATTATTCAGTGGTGTTATTGAACAAGAACGGAACACCAGTGTGTATTAGTAAATGGTGTCACTAAAAATATATCTAAAATTGTTTATTTGCACATGCTAATTTTTATATTATTTATTTGTACATGTTAATTTTGAATACTAAATATTATGTTAGACAATAATTATGTATAAATATTACACTTTTTACACATTTCTCAATTTCAAAATTTAATTTATATTATTGATCACTGACCACGTCTTTAAACTTCTAGACATTTTCTACTAGATAACATGAGACTGAGAAAATTCATTGATTTTTGAATGAAAGAATTAAAATTAGAAAAAGAAGTTATACTTCAATTTATTTTAAATGAGATTAATACTAGAATTCATATTTTCGATATTGATGAGCTGAAGTAATCATTGCATTTAGCTTCCTCTCTCCAATCTCAATTAATTGCTAATTACTCTTTCATTAATACCCAAAATACCACTATTATTGTTTTTCCACTTAAAAATATAAGGACAAAAATACCCAATTAAATATTAACCATAGAATTAAAATATCACTTAAACTCTTAATCTAACGGCTCAGATGGTAATGAGCACCATACTCACAAGACCTCCTCAGCATACAAGAAAATTCTCTTTTAACTTAATTATTGCATTCAAACTGAGCTTAATGTACTTAGATTTATCATACATGCATACATTTTATTAAAGATCTAACCAGAGTATCTTTGTATGATGATTTGGCATATTTGTTATGAAGAAATACATGAATTTGAGATTCCCCTAAACTTAACTACCAAGTATATATTCGATAAGATATTGCAAACTTACCAACATGTTTGTTTTTTTGTAGCTGGATTTGGTTAACAAACATAGTATCAACTTCAATATCTTTTTCTCCTTTCTATGTTTCATTTTATCATTCAAACTATTAAAAGCAAATCTTAGCTACGTCAAATTTCTTCTTTCTCAATCATCTTTAGAGATTTTTTGTACCTTACGCATCAAATAAAATCCCCCATTTTATCTCTAATTGTCTCACTTTATGTCTTTTTTGTTAAGATATAATAAATTGGTTATTTTCAATGGACTTGGTTCATACCAATTATTAGCAATGTGTAGAGTATGGTTATCATGCATAGGTCACATATGATGTATATTTATCTCATCAAACAATATGATATTACGAGTTAATCGAATAGCCAAGTGGAAAAAGATCTTTGCTAGTGACCAAAAGATCCTGGGTTCGAAACTCACATCTATCGCAAATTTACAAAAAAAAACTATGATATTACTTGATGATGATGGACGGTTTCCAATTCATTTTAATTAACGTTTTTTCATCATATTAACTTTTGACCACTAATCATTTTGTATTTTGTATTCAATAGGATAATAAATAACGGAGTATATCATCATATTCATCTTTAAATTGAGGGTAGTGCATGTTACTCATCACCCTAACATTGCTTATGATTTTTAAAACGTTACTCATGTTGCACATTCTAAAATCTCCCCAAATAATGCAAATATTATTGATCAAAGAGCAAATTGTTGAAATGGTCCCCGAAAGTGGGTTCTATTACTTTTTGGTCCTTATAAAAATTGCAACTTAGTCCACGATATTGGCCAACGATTACATATTAGTCCAAAATTTAACTAAGGCGTTAATTTTTAATGCCCCAATGGTGATTGTAGTGCACTCCTAAGCTAATTCTACTATCACCGTTCTAACTTATTAACAACGTGTGTAGCTCAGGAGGCGCGTGACCCGTTAATATTTAACAGCGCCATTAAATTTTGGACCAATCTGCAACCGTTGGCCAATATCGTGGACTGATTTGCAACTTTTGTACTTTCAGGGACCAAAAGACAACATGAACCCACCATTTCTACAATTTTCTCATTAATCGAACATCGTAATTTCACTGCCCTCTTTTTTACTAATAAGGACTTCAACTTTTATATTGTTTTTTCATTCTTAGTGATGGTTTGCTTTCTCAAGTTTGATTTAGATACTTCCACACTTTGAATCATGTTGGGGTTCGGAATGTTTTTTGTATGTGAAGACTCTCTCCAAAACTGAATGGTTACTAACAAACATTAAATGTTTTCTCTAACCTAAAGAATTTTGTTATTAGCTCGTTTAGTTCAGTTTTTCAATATAAAAATCATA
The DNA here is from genome assembly GCA_003412495.2 of Echium plantagineum. Lineage (NCBI taxonomy): Eukaryota > Viridiplantae > Streptophyta > Magnoliopsida > Boraginales > Boraginaceae > Echium > Echium plantagineum. Next base: position 25,614,691 of record CM016561.1, on the reverse strand, counting down.
TATACTAAATATAACAATACCGAAAAACTCAAGATGGACCGCTGCTCATCCCATTTCCTTCTAGATCCACCCCTGGTATGGCATGCACAATAACTTGTGTCATGTACTTTATGTCAATACACTTGTGATGTCATAGTATCTAGTGTTTGAAATCCTTAATAGATCAATCAATGAAGTAATTAACATAATCTCAAAGCATACAAGTGAATCTCAACACCTACATTATGACATTCACTAACCTTTGAACTAAAAGGGGATTTTAAGACATAAGTCAATTATATATAATTGTAAATTATTAGTAGAAGGTGCTCATACCAGAACTAGGATTAGCAGTTTATCACGCAAAATCTCCGGCTGATACTCTGACTATCTTGGTCAGAGTGATTAGTAACTGCTAATACAGGATTAGTTGACCAAAGATATCATTACAAACGTTAAACACTATTCTAAGGAAGTTATAATCTATGTTGCTTGTGACAATGTTGAAAGATGTGGGGTCATCATATATTATTGGCAATCTGTTTTGTCTTCTTTTTGTTATGCACAATCGGAATAATAATGATTTTATGCTAGTTGAATTTCTAACCCTGTCTGCCTATTGTCACAATTGTTTTTTTTAATTTTTTAAAATACATTTACTAGGGGGTCTAGATTAGCCGTCCCTCTAAATATAGACGAAGTCTAGATCTCAACTTCTTATTGTTGACTTGCATAGTTCAATAAACTAGTGACATTTAATTCAAATTTTTAATTGTAAAAAACATGTTATCTCGTATTTTATTTTAATTATTTATTAGTTAATACCTAATCTAACAATCTATTAATTGATAATTTATATATTCATTATTGGTAATACTATTGTACTCAAATTTTCATCTCTAATTTATAATAAAACATGATGTATTTACTCACATTCCAGACATAGCTCATAATTTACAGGAACATTTTAGAGGCTCTTAGCTATAGGTAGCTTGTGTCGCTCACGAGGTGCAAACCAAGACTAGAGCTCTTGGATCTTGCTTAGTGCTGCTTACCTGACCAACTACCTAATACTACACAGGCTCATCAAACAGCGTTTGTTGAAGGCTTAACCATAATATGGAAAGTCTTGCGACTGACCGGCTTTGCCAATAAGATTTTAGATAGGTCGTTGGTCTTTTCGATTTTACTTTGTTAACCGGCTCAAAGTGTAGAGCGATTTGTGATCAGATTTGTCATGGATTAGGCAAAAGGACTTTAGGATTGTCAATAATAATGTAATCATAATTTCAATATTGTTCCAATAATTAAAACTATCAATGATTTATAACAAAAACAAAGTAAGAATTTTAAAATTTTATGATTGCCATAAAAACCATGAAAATTATTAATATATTTTACATGATTTTTTCCCATCACTATAACAAAGTATAGCTAATGTTTTGAATTTTGTACATGTTTGATTTTCAATTTTGCCATCAAAATTTTGGTGGAAGCTGTATCTATATAATTGGCCGGTATATGTAAATTGGTTTATCATTATTAGCATATTCGTACTTATAAATCGAGTCTTTTCTTTTTAATTAAAAGAAAAATGAGCCGAAAACATGAAGTGGTTTACATAAGAAACATTGAAATCGAAACAGATCAATGAGTTGGTGTGGATTCATAGAACATCATCATACGTGTACAAACTAAATTGTAATTTCATACCATAAAGTTCCATATTTACCCAATCTAAGATTCTTGAAGATGGTGATAATTGGCTAGCATGTTTTATAGTGGAAGACGAAGTTGTTTATTGTAAATTTATATTCCCATTTCTTAAATTAGGTAAGATTTTTCTTTAAATTTTATATCGTTACAATTTGTAGTTCCTATCGTTAATATAGAAAAAAGATCTCATTTGAACATGATTATTGTTGATGAAGTAAGGAACTTAAGGAATCCTTTTGATAAGAATAAACAAGGTAAACATGTGCACAATTTGGTTTAGTTCGGTTTTGGATAAAAGAAAAAAAAAATTGAACCGACCTAACCGATTCCATGGTAGCCGAAAGCGAAAGCAGTTATGTTCCAAATGGTTCTATGTCGGTTTCGTACCTCATGTTTTGAACCTAAATTTGAGCCCACTTTTGGCCTTGAAATTTTGGATCTATTCATTTCTATATAATATTATTAATTTTTGGATTCAAATGTCATTATTAGTATTGTTTTTATATTAAGTGCAACTCATAATTAAATTCTAAAAATAAATATACTCTTTATAAGTTTAACGAACTCATTTTAAATCTAATTTTGAAATTCATATACACATTTGTCACACGGTACCACTTTTTAAATATATATATATATATATGTATCCATATATTATTAGTTTAAGATATATTTACTTATGTATTATTATATCATACCAATAATCTACAACGTTATATCCTGTCGTCAATTATCTTCTACTAAGCTTAATTTTTTCTACAAAAAATTAGTCATCGGTTCAAATTTTTATTGGTTCTCCCATAAACCAAACCGACATCAGTTCGATTCCCTCAAAAGTAGAATCTTAATCGATTCAATCCCGATAAATTCTTAACAAATTAATTATTTTTGATTCGACTCCCTTTCTAATTTTCCTCCACACCCCCTAAAACAAGGAATTAACATTGTTTGATTAGCCAGCTATAACGAGTGTGGCTCATTGAATGAAGCACATACTAAAAAACACTCAAAGGGGACATGTTGAGTGGCAAGAAGAATGATCAATCAGTAGTAAATCATTAGATTTCACTAGGTAATAAGACCAGACAGGTAGGATGAATGTGAAACATATACAAATGAAGTGGTTACATCAAATTGCAAAATCATCATGTACAAGAATAGAAAAAAAAGAAAAAAAAAACTCCCTTTGTGGTGAAAGATATATACACATAACTTGAACCACCATATTTGATATAGATCTTCACATATTGAGATTTTTAATGCATTGGGCAAAGGAAAGAATACTAGCTAACAGTTGTCACAAAAAATATATTACTAATTTATTTGCAAAATATTTCACATAATCAATCATTGGTCATATCATTAATTTAATTCACTTTTTCTAGTTGGGGGTGGGGGGTGGGGGTAGGGGGGTGGGGTAGGGTATGAGGGCCTCCTCCTGCCCTTATTTATAAGGAGACTTGAGAGTACATTCATTCAACATCAAGAACTACTCATCAAGAGTTTTTTCATACAACACAAACTTGACACATTTTGGTTTTCTTTCCTTAACATATTTTTCTATAGACCTATTTTTTGAAAGAAGAAAAAGTTCACTTTCCTAACATATTTCATTCATGGCTGTTGGCATAGAGAAAAACCATGTTGTTTTATCAAAAGTTGCCATCTCAGACACTCATGGAGAAGATTCTCCTTACTTTGCTGGATGGAAAGCTTATGATGAAAATCCTTACCATGAAATTTCTAATCCCTCTGGTGTTATCCAAATGGGATTAGCCGAAAATCAAGTAAGCGTTCGTTCTTATTTGTTGAACGATAAATTTGTAAAGATAGAGATAAATAAATAGACCGTTCAGATAAAAACGGAAGAAGCAACGTTTATATAATCCTCGAATTTTGTAACTCACAGTTTGGTAATTTTTTTTAGGTTTCATTTGACTTACTTGAAGATTACTTGGAAAAACAATCAGCATCATCCAACAATGGAAACAAAGGCCATAGTTTTAGAGAAAATGCTTTGTTCCAAGATTACCATGGACTACTATCTTTTAGAAAGGTATATTATATTAAATTTTCCATATCTTGCATGCATCAAAAATATTTTCATGCACCAAAAATATTTTCAAATTTGACACTAAATTATTTGTATATGAAAACAGGCCATGGCAAGCTTCATGGAACAAGTAAGAGGAGGCAGAGCAAAATTCAATCCAGAAAGAATTGTTATAACAGCTGGTGCAACAGCTGCCAATGAATTATTAACATTTATCTTGGCTAATCCTGGGGATGGTTTGCTCATTCCAACTCCTTACTATCCCGGGTAAGAATCGAATCCAGGACCTCTCGATATTTTTAAATTCGAACAACCTCGGACAATTTTCCATGTAGAGTTGCATGGTTACAAGTTTACAACCCCTAACAATATTATGTTTAAATATTTTCCAACTCCTTACTATCCCGAGTAAGAATCGGATCCAAGACCTCTCGATATTTCACATTCGAACAACCTCGGATAATTTCCCTTGTAGAGTTGCATGATCCAAGTTTACAACCCCTAAAATTATTGTTTAAATATTTTCCAGCTCCTTGTAAGAACCGAATCCAGGACCTCTCGATATTTTTAAATTCGAACAACCTCGGATAATTTTCCATGTAGAGTTGCATGATTATTACAAGTTCACAACCCCTAATATTATGTTTAAATATTTTCCAGGTTTGACAGAGATTTGAGATGGAGAACTGGTGTAAAAATTGTTCCTGTTCATTGTGATAGCTCAAACAATTTCCAGATCACTCAAGAAGCCCTGGAAACAGCATATGCTGATGCTGAATCCAAAAACATAAAAATCAGAGGTGTCCTAATAACAAATCCATCGAATCCATTAGGCGCGACGATTCAACGACAAGCCCTGGAAAACATCATGGATTTCGCCACAGAGAAGAACATCCACCTCGTCTCTGACGAAATTTACTCAGGTTCATCCTTCTTTTCCGACGAATTCGTCAGTATAGCCGAGATCCTCGAAGCACGAGACTACAAAGAGGCAGAGAGAGTCCACATAGTTTATAGCCTCTCCAAGGATTTAGGCCTTCCAGGATTCAGGGTAGGGACTATATACTCATACAACGACAACGTCGTCACAACTGCAAGAAGAATGTCCAGTTTCACCTTAATCTCCTCGCAAACACAACAACTCTTGGCCTGCATGTTGTCAGACAAGAACTTCACAGACAACTACATCGAAACGAACAGACAAAGGCTCAAGAAAAGGTACCAAATGATCGTTGGAGGCTTGCAAGAAGCTGGAATCAAATGCTTAGATGGAAATGCAGGGCTTTTTTGTTGGATGAATCTGAGTCCATTTTTGGAGAAACCAACATTGGAATGTGAATTGGAGCTTTGGAAGAAAATCTTGCATGAAGTGAAACTCAATATTTCTCCTGGTTCCTCTTGCCATTGTTCAGAGCCTGGTTGGTTTAGAGTTTGCTTTGCAAACATGAGTGAGCAAACACTTGAAGTTGCATTGCAAAGAATACAAGATTTCATTCAAAGGAGAAATTTGTCAATCAAAAATTGATTTGACATTTTTTTAGTTAATTGATTCATGGTAATATTATTACACTATTATTTTTTGGCAAAACCAATTCTAAGAATTGGGATTGTGTCATAATAGTGGTAATTAGTCTTGGTTGCATATAGTTTTAATGAATCAATCACTATTGTACTTTTATTTCTCTAAGAATACAAGAATGTTCATGCATCACTTTAGTACTTTTTAGTAATTTTATACTTTATGATAATATATATACCTTTTTTTTTTTTTGTAATTTCATGTTTTGAAAATGCCATTTTGTTTGCAAGTGCAAGTAACTTACTCAACCTGAGATGAATGTAATAGTTCTGTGGAATCATCTATGCAAGGCTAAAGAATAAATTGTCATCGGATAGAGAGTTAGAATGAAATAGTATGAGACAATTGTCTCCAACGAGACCTGAATCCAAAATCTCTTACATAAAAATTAGCCAGATGCCATCAGACTATTAAGCCATTGACAAGAAATGCAAGTCGTTTGTTGATTTACTTGATGAGCAAGTTTTTTTATCGTATGAAATCATAGATTGCATATTCTCTAGTTCTCAACGGTTCATTAATAGTACGATTCACTAATGTCCACTAATCAACATATACAATTATTTTTAGTTTAAAGGTGGTACACATTACTAAAATATATCATTCTAATATGATACAACATTACATATTCAAAAGAAATGTATCCAAATGACATTATACACCGATTTAGTTTGTGTACCAAAATCTATTAAACAAGTTGATACAAATTATTTAAAACGGAAAAAATAAGCTTAGATGATTGATATTAATGAATAATTTATGACAAAATGGTACGTATTACTTAAAACATATCAAAAGAAAAAAAAATTTAATGAGTATAATACACATTTTTATAATTAATAAACCACTAGTAAACAAAAAGTTTAATAAATTAAAAGTTTAATAAACTACCATAATGAATAAAGCCAAAGTAGTTCATTGTACTATCTAATACACTTCTTGTCCATCTATTATGAATAGTAGATAGTATTTGTATTTTTATTTTTGCGGTCAATTCAATAATACGATCTTTTATCTCGATATAGGTGGGAATTATTTTTAATCTACATTATAAGTGTTGGGTCATAATGATGTTGATATATATATTTCGTTGATGAACAAGAAAGTGATCTCCAAGATTAGGATTTAATCAATTGTGATGAGAGTCACCTCCATGATCGGCAGGCTTTATTTTGTAAAATAACAAATTAACACTAACTTATATACTCCCTCCCTCCCTCCCTAAGAAATTGTTTTGATTTTTGTTGGTCAACAAAACACGTTTTAAAATATAAATATATATTTATTACTATTATTTTATATGCGGAAAAATTATAAAAAGTTGATATTTCAAAAATATATATTGAGACGAATCGAACAAGGTCCCACAAGACTATATTATTTCTTATCGTGTAATAGGAATTTATGCTCAAATTTTGTAATATTTAACCAACAAAAGTTAAAATATGACAATTTTTAAGATCGAAGAGAGTATATAGTAATGTAAATTTCACCAAGTCCATCTTTAATCCATGTTTCATCATCAAAATGCTATTGCCCTATTGAACAGCTGCACGTTATAGAAGAACATTTCCGCTTTCTCATACAATAAATTCTTACGTTCACAATTGGCATCTACGGATTGTATATACTCTACACCCTAAAGTCAATTTGCATAAGATAACAGAGAATATAAATGTAGTCTTAATGACTATTCAAACAAAAAAGTATAATGTAACGGTATCAAACTCGTGTGAAGCGGTCACACTAACAGATCATATGCATCTATATTTGAAATATATATAGGAGGTAAATCGTGGATGTACCTCAACTGATCCTATGCATCTCTATTTTGGAATATATATAGGAGGTAAATCGTGGATGTACCTCAACTGACCAGGGGACTAAAGTTTGCATGTTAAATTGTTAACCACTTCGAAACACAAGGTGATATCCCAATGAGAATCGAACCTGGGTTGCATGAAGAGGCGAGTACTTTGCACTCTAGTTTTTTACCAGTTGAGCTATGTGCAAGGGCAAAGCAATATCTGTTAAGAGTCTATGGGGTTCTACTCTAAAACCAATTGGAAATAGATGAAGTAGCCCATGATCTTATATATTGATCCTCCCGGACAACGAGCTCCAATGTGGGATGCACATCTTAACACTCCCCCTCACGTGTAACCCAATCGTCGACGGAATTTTTCTCGCGGTATTATTTGTCGGAACAATATCGGCGGGGTTACACGTGTATCATTAACTCGGGTTGGCTCATGATACCATGTTAAGAGTCTATGGGTTCCACTCTAAAATCAGTTGGCAATAGAGGGAGTAGCCCAAGATCCTATATATTGACCCTGGAAGACATTGACTTCCGATGTGGGATATGCATCTTAACAATATCAAACTTTTGTGATATCTTATTTGAACTTTTATTACAAAGTCTCATGTTATACTATTACTAAAAGCTTATTTTTTTCATACAATCTTTGTATTACCTACTTTAAAAAAAGGATAAAATTGTCATCCTAACGACCATCACATGCTCTCGCCTAGAGTACATAAAAAAAGGTAAATCGCGAGTGTGCCTCAGTTGATCAGAGGCTAAACCAAGCCAACCTAAAACTCGATTCGGTAGGGATTTGGGTATGAACTGAAACAAACAATTGGCTGGACTGTAGGAAAATTTTGATGTATACTTGACTTGAGAAGGAACAAAAAACCATATATCGAACCGACTCAATTAAATTGACTCAAAACGGACACGAACCGATTCAAATTAACTTTATAAATAAGGATAATAAATTATCTTAGAAAATGAATCGAACTACAAGTCTGGTCCAAGGTATACCCGATATATTGTGAGTTCAAATTTCAAACCGTAATTAGATTCGATTTTGCTCCAGGCGGGTCAACAAGACGGGTTTATGGGCCGAGTCACGGGTAACCTGGCTCGCGAATATATCTACTAATAACCTAAAGAAGTCAAATTTATGAAGTGTTCTCTTTCCTCTTGTGAAAAAGCCGAAACTCATTTTGTGGATTTCATAATGGGTTCGATCAATTTTCGGATGAGAGCATTTGAGAATTTTTTAAGAATGACACTTTTTTCCCTTTTTTATTAAGTTGGAGTATCCTTCATAAATTTCGGTGAAAGAAAATATAACCGAAAGATCCCAAGCCCCCAACCATGCCCATATTGTTCTACCAAACACTGTTTTCTTATTTGCCAACCTAACTAATTAAATGTGGTAAATGGTAATGTCAAGATCTAATGAAAGAAGTTCCATTCATGCTTTCATATGTCAAGGCACTACAATATCATACAACTTTAACCCAAGCAAGCAATCCAACCATCTCATTTATACATTCAAATTCACGTCCCATAACAAATTGCCAATTCTAGTAAAGCAATAATTATGCTAATTTCTAACTCTTGGCTAACCATGTTAAGATTTGAGATCCTAAATAATACTTCACACCATTCATTATTTGAGTACTTCCACTTAGTGAGAGACCATGGAAATGGCATCACAATTCACGGTTAAGAATTACTTATAATGCATGGTGGGACGACCCGACATTATTCATTGAAAACTATGTTTAACTTAGAAATGGTGGGCTAGCGGTTGATCATTGATGAGTAGTAATTTAACTCGCAAGTGCATCAACCGTTTAATTGTATAACGAGGACCGAACCACGTAGAGTTGATCTTTTAATTTGATTAAACAAGTTTAACTATTCTAAGAGAGTAACTAAACTAAGAGTGGATTTGATCAGTCATCTTTTAAAATTTGTCTCACTTAGTGTTGGAAACGAGTCGGGTAATCCGTTACCTGCTCGAGCACCCGGCTCTAGTACTCGACTCGATAGACCGCTCGATAGTTAAGGAGTAGAGTAGGGGCACAAGGTTGTGCTCATTTGAAATACCCGACTCGCTCGATAAATACCCGGTCCGTAAATATATGAATAAATAAATTAATAATTTCAATATATATGGTAAAAATAATTATCTATAATTAAGATTTGTGCATTTTATTATGAATATTTGAAAGAATTAAGATTTGTTCAATTTATTAAAATTTAAAATATACTAATACATCTTTATTTGTGTTAAAAAATAAGTTCTTTCTATTTTTACCTTAACGAGTCGGGTATTTATCGAGTCGGGCCGGGTAATTACCTTAACAAACGGGTAATTATCGACTCGGGTATCTTAACGAGTCGAGTCGGGTACCAAAGTCGAGTTCGATACATTATCGAGCGGGTCAGGTATTTATCGAGTCGGGTAGTACCCGACTCGTTTCCACCACTAGTCTCACTTGGTCTATCGACTATTTTTCCGGCAGGTCAACGCCAAGAAAAAAACACGTGATGACCATTAGTAAGGGTTCTTTCGTCTTTTCATGTCGAAATTAAGCAACAAAAAAATTAAAAATTAGAAATTAACCCTTAATTTTGACATGAAAATTCGAAAAAAAGCCATTACTAATGGTTAGGGCTGTGAGCGAACGTAAAAGGTTCGATCCGGCTCACAGTATTCGGTTCGAAATCAAACAGTTCGATTTAGTTCGGCTCGCATATCAATAGAGAATTTTCCCTTATTTATACTCTAAAATCCTGAAAATCACTTCCACTTCATATCTCTTTATTTCCTACTCATTACTCATGAGTCATCTCTCTCTCATCCGTCCAAATGTCCAATCGCACCGAATATTTTTGCAAACCGAACCGAACTTGTTCGCAATAGTTCGGTACGGTTCGAGCTTCTGCGGACCGAACTCAAACGTAGTTACGTTCGGTATAGTTCGGTCCGTTTACAGCCCTACTAATAGTCATCACAGTTGCTGACCAACCAGAAAAAATGCCCAATAGACCAACTGAGATAAATTTTAAAAGGTGAATGATCAACTAGGACCGTTTAAGTGGTAAATGATCAACTGGTGATATTGGAAAAGGTAAGTGATGTCTCCGACCATTAACCCCAAAAGAGTATAATCATTGCCTATACATATTGATGTCATGTTACCAGATCGATTCTAGAGGTGTTAGATTCAAATGCAGAGTCCCGCTCTGAAGTCTATTAGCCTATATGACAACTTAGAAGGGGGCATGAATTATTGCCTTCATTTGGAGCTGAAACGGTCATAAGACAGTCATTTCGGAGGTCCATCAAGACCTCCATTGAGGCCCCATCGAGTGCAGAAAGGTCATGATGAAAAATTGTCTAGAATGATCAGATCCATCGAGACCATCTCGATGATGATCGTGATGACGATCTCGAATGGTCTCAATGGACAACTCAAAACTTCATTGTCTGCTTCGTTAAGTCTCCGATTTTGACGATTCAAAATGTGTTGGAAAACTCTTTTCATCCTCCTTAAGAATATGAGATCGAGCCCAAGTTTTATAAACATTTATATTTTCAAAATATTTCATATATATATATATATATTCTTTCCCCTGGCGCGGCTCGACCATCCTAGACTTTAATCAGAGATCTCGCCCGTAAAGTAAATCATCGCACCTAAGATCTTTTTCAAACCTGCTCCCTATAGAAAGGAAGAAGAATTTCAAGCACTTCCTTTTGGGAAAGGGAGGATTAGGGGTGATCTCGTAGATTTCTCCTATTAATTGCAGCTTTCTCTAGAACTCTAGGAAAAGCGTGAAAAAACGGCTTAAATGGTAGGATCCCTCTGTCACCCCAGAATGAAAGGGGTGATTTCGTAGTTCTTGGTCTGTAAATATGTGTTGTTATGTGCTCCATTTTATTTTCCCATTCAGGCCGCACCTAAACTTATGCTCGAGAGATAGTTATCCATACACTGATAAGGGACGTATGAATTAGAAAAAGCCCACATGCCACAGCCCATCGTCTCGATCAAATATGATAAATTGATGATTATGGTAACGTTACAAAAAGTAAGAGTGTCAATGTTCAGGCCCATACAATTCATTTCTTCACCGATCTGCATAATATACTCGTGGTATAAAATAGGTAATATGCAACATTGTTATAATAAGTTTTCTTTTTTCATTTGTCCTATACGTCATTCATAAGATCATGATACTTAGCACATATGTTGGTAGCTCTTGCATAGTGAACGAATTTTTTAGTCAATCTCCACACAAATAAAATTATGCATAGATACAAATTAAACTATTGTAGAAGTAATAATAAAATTTCTGTTAATTTTTGTTTAAGAATGATTTATTTTGTCATTGACAGTAAAATATTCATAGATTGAGAATCGATATGAGATTATAATTTGGATCATGGTAGCCGATTCGCCTCACATAGAAGAATTCCCCCATCTATAAGGCTAGTAGAATCGTCTAGTCATCCACACACTAACACAAGTACCTACTCAATCGAGAACTAATTCTGTCGCATTTAGATTATTCTAAAGGAGTTAGCAGAGTCAACCTCATCACTAGACCTGTTAAACGAACCGGACCTGGTAAGCCATTTGTGGGTCAGGCCAGTAGTCCGGACCCCTATTTGGACTCAGCCCATTATGCAGTAGGCCGAATATGGGCCTAGATTTTAGCGTAGGGTCTTCAACCCGGACCAGTTGAGTCCCCCGTTAAGCCTCTTATTAATTTTAGTCCAATTGGTTCGAGCCCGAGAACTATTTCCTGTCACATTAAGATTTTAATACTTCAAGATTATTATTTAAATAGTAAGTATATTAATGCATATTTACGTTAATAAATATCTTGTAACAAAATTTGACATTAAACAACTTTTGTATATTATTAAAAGATTTTAAACGTACTAATTTTTGTAAACAGTTGAACTTAATATTTTAAATGTACTAATTTTTAAAATAACTTAATTGTTTGACTGACACATTTTATGAGATTGAAATGATTTGATATTTCTAACATAATATAGTTAAATTATCTGGAGTGACTCGTAAATGCATAACATACTTACAATTAGGTCATCTATACAAACATTGAAAATAAATGTTTTTAAGTTAAAGAAAAGACAACAAAAACACAAGTACTTATGAAAGCTGATGAACATTTTATTGTTTATTGGATGGTTTTGATTATTCGTTTTTAGTTAGTCGTTATTTTCGGTTTGGGAAACTAGCCGTTAGGCTAATGATTGGGTGTGACTTGGATAAGCTCATTAGTGTGGACGGGCCTTATTGGTTCCAAAGTTGTATAAGTAGGTCCCACATACAATCATTGTAACTAACACATTTTTCTTCTTTCTCTTTCCTCTAGAATCGTTTTCCTTTCTTCTTCACAGTTCTTAATACAGAGTTTAGTTCTTGTTTTTCTTGTTTCCTTTTCGGCCTTCAATGGTTATCGATTCTCAGTAATCAAATAAGTTACGTTAATTAAGATGGTATCAGAGCTCTGATTGATCCACAGTGCAAGATCAGAGTTGTCATCTTCTCTTCCATATTTTTTTTAGATTTCTCTCTTTTCAACAATGGCGGATTCAGAGGAAATTTTGAAGGCTTTACACACACTACTCACTAATGCAAACAATCAAGGAACGGGGGTGAAACCTGGAGACCCACTGTATCTCCATGGATCTGACCACTCCAGTCTGGTCCTGGTAAAGGATCCACTCAATGAAAAGAATTTTAATTCCTGGAAGAGAGGAATGATGATAGCCCTTGAGGCTAGAGACAAATTACATTTTGTTAAAGGGGAGATCCCCATGCCTGAAGCAGATCATGAAAGCTTCAAACAATGGAGAAAAGTAAACTCCACGGTTATCTCCTGGATCTTGAATACAGTTTCACCAAATCTCACCCAGGGCTTGATGTACACAGAATATGCCCATGATCTATGGAAGGAAATTGTAGAGAGGTTTGGGAAAACTAATGGGCCCAGAATATATGATTTAAAGAGAGGAATTTATTCCATCAAGCAAGGAACAAGATCTGTCAACATGTACTACAATGATCTAAAAGCCTTGTGGGATGAAATTGGGAGCCTAGATGATGTTTATGTTGATAGTGATAGAGATAAGATGATGCAATTTCTAATTGGCTTGAATGATGAGTATGAGCCAACAAGAAATCAGATTCTTACTAAAGATCCTATGCCCACTTTGGCCCAAGCACTTTCACAAGTAGGACAGGTTGAGGATACTAATTCCTTGCAGCATTTGATGAGTGATACAATGCAGAATGCAATGCAAACACAGGCCAGTTTTCCATCCACCTCTGGTGCAGCAGGACCTTCCAGTACATCAAATGCCCAACAGCAACCAAGAATGTATAATCCTGCACCAAGATTTAATAGTGGAAACAGAATCAATAAGATGAATCTCAAATGTGACCACTGTGGCAAACAAGGCCACCTCAAATCTGGCTGTTTTAAACTCATAGGATGGCCTGGACAGTATCAGAATGCACAACAGAAAGATAATAGAAACAAATACAGGGCAAACAATGCTATGGTTTATCAAGAAGTTCATCAGGAACAGGACACACCTCTGACTTATGGCCAAGACAATAGGCAGGGCACTACCAATGGCAACCAAGACTTACAAAGGATGCTGACAAATCTGGTGGAAAAGGAAGTGGATAAAAGAATGCAAGGAAATACAGAAGGATCAGGCCAGGCAATGAGTTGCATCACAAAGGGATTCAACCATGAACAGGAGGAATATCCAGATTTTGCTGGTTGTACAGTGGGGCAGGTGCAAAACAACATCAAACAGAATACAGATAATTCCTGGATTGTTGATAGTGGAGCATCAAATCACATGACAGGTAATCTAAACCTATTTACCTCTTTTGATGCAATCTCACAGCCCACACCTGTACAACTCCCTGACAATACTGTTAAACTGGTAAATCACATAGGGAGAGTACTTATTTCACCTGGCATCACTATTGATAACTGTCTTCACATTGCATCTTTTGGCTTCAATCTGCTTTCTGTAAGTAAATTGATAAACAATAGTCACATTAGGTGTGAATTCTATCCCACACATTGTAGACTTCTTGATCTCAAGACAAACAGATTACTAGCTATGGCCCAAGAAGAGAAGGGATTATACATCTTAAGGCCAGAGTCAATCAGTCACTCTATCACAAAAGGATGCCATACACACAAGGATATGGCAGGCACTGTTATCCCTAAAGCTAGCTTATGGCATGAGAGAATGGGACATGCCCCCACTTCTGTCCTAAGACACATCAGAGAGTTAGCACATGAGAGTGCCAAGCCTGTAGATGCCTGTATTGTGTGTCCATTAGCTAAACAGCATAGACTACCCTTTACCCTTAGCACCTCCACTACATCTAGTCCCTTTGAGTTGGTACACATGGACTTATGGGGACCCTATAAGATACCTACAAGAAACAATGCTAGATACTTCTTAACCATAGTAGAAGACCACAGTAGGTATACTTGGATCTATTTGCTCCACCATAAAACTCAGGTCACAAGTCTTTTCCAGCATTTTATAACCATGATCAGGACACAGTTTGATGTTAAGATAAAACAGATAAGATGTGACAATGGCACTGAGTTCATAAATCTGCACATGCATGATCTGTTATCAAAATTTGGCATAATCCAACAATTATCTTGTGCTTATACCCCTCAACAAAATGGTATAGTTGAGAGAAAGCATCAACATATCCTACAGGTGGCCAGGGCTCTTATGATTCAATCTAAACTTCCTAAGTCCTTTTGGGGAGATTCCATCCTTACTGCAGTTTATGTCATAAACAGGCTGCCCTCTTTCTTGCTTAAATGGAAAACACCCTATGAGATGCTACATAATAAAGTCCCTAATGTCAGTCACATGAGGATCTTTGGTTGTTTATGTTACATTACTAATGTTGTTCCTCATAAGGGAAAATTTGATCAAAGGGCCTATCCTGCCATATTCCTTGGCTATCCACCTAGCCAGAAGGCTTATAGAGTTTATAATTTGAAGCTAGGCACAATAACAGTCTCTAGGGATGTCATATTTGATGAGAATATCATACCTTATCAGGACACTGGAGTCCTTTCTCAACTAAGATCCATAGGACAATTAAGTGATGACAATGCAGCAGTCTCATCTAGACAATCCAACCTTAGCAATGAAGTTCTGGAGGAAGATAGTCTTTTAGATAGTCCCATCCTAGGAGCACCTATTACAGATTCCTCTGACCATGTGGCACAGGACATGATGGTGCATAATAGTGATCAAGAGGATGATCCCCCTGGCCCAGATTCTGTTCCTACTGTCCAATCTTTGACACCTGTTAGACATTCTGTCAGGAATAGAGTACAACCTAGTTGGCATGAGGACTATTATGTAGGCCTGACTTCCCAAGATATACACTATACAGATGCACATGTACACTTTCTTGCACATATACAACTCTTGCAGGAGCCCCACAGTTTCAGGGAGGCCAATCAAGTGGCAGAATGGAGGCTGGCAATGCAGGCAGAGATAGCAGCTTTGGAAGAAAATCACACATGGGATCTGGTTCCTCTACCTAAGGGCCACAAGGCAATTGGTTGTAGATGGGTTTTCAAGATCAAACACAAGGCTAATGGGGAGATAGACAAGTTTAAAGCCAGATTAGTAGCCAAGGGCTACAATCAGCTGGAGGGCATAGACTATATGGACAGTTTCAGTCCTGTGGCTAAAACAGTCACAGTAAGATTGATCTTAGCTATCACCTCAGCCTATTCATGGCATCTACATCAGCTGGACATCAACAATGCTTTTCTCCATGGTTATTTGGAGGAAACAGTTTATATGCAAGTGCCAGAAGGTTATCAAAAGGCAAGGGAAGGACAGGTTTGCAAGCTGAATAGAAGTCTGTATGGTCTAAAGCAAGCCAGCAGGCAGTGGAATTTGGAATTCACAGAGCAGATTACAAAGTATGGCTTCACACAGTCTACAAATGATTACTGTATGTTCATTTTTTGCAAGGCTGGTGTGTATATGGTGCTCATTTTATATGTGGATGACATATTGTTAGCTGGTAACTCAGAAATGGATATACAAGGGGTGAAACATTTCTTACATTCCAAGTTTACCATTAAAGATTTGGGAGCAGCCAAATTCTTTTTAGGCATAGAGATTGCAAGGGGCTCTACAGGAATGTACATCACTCAAAGGAAATACATTAAAGATATACTACTGGATTTGAATATGGTAGATGCAAAGGAGGCAGCTACTCCCCTGTCTAGTGACTGGACAGCCAATGATGAGAATTCACATACACATAGTGATCCCAGTGGATATAGAAGGTTAGTGGGAAGGTTGCTATATCTAAGCTTCACAAGGCCGGACATCACCTACTCTGTCAACACATTGAGCCAATTCATGCAGTCACCAACACTTAACCATTGGAAGGGAGCTCTCAATGTAGTTAAATATCTCAAAGGACATCTATTACAAGGATTGTTCTATCCTTCTGACAACACTTTGTCCCTCAGATCATATTGTGATGCAGATTGGGGCAGGTGTACTCTCACTAGAAGGTCTATCACAGGCTATTGTGTTTTGCTTGGAACCGCCCTGATAGCTTGGAAATCCAAGAAGCAGTCAACAGTGGCCCGGTCTAGTGCCGAGGCAGAATATAGAAGTGCGGCAAGCACTGTCTGTGAACTCAAATGGATCAGCTATCTATGTCAGGATTTGAGTATTAAGATTGAGCTACCTATTCCTTTGTGGTGTGATAATCAGTCCGCTATACAGATTATAGAGAATCCCGTATTTCACGAACGAACTAAACACATCGAAATGGATTGCCATTATATAAGGTTGCTGTACAAGAAGGGATTTGTGAAGCCTTACCATATTAATTCCAAGTTGCAATTAGCAGATGCTTTTACCAAGCCTTTGCCTGCTCCTCTACATCAGCAATTGTTGTTCAAGATGAATTTCGTTTCCCACCATTCATCTTGAGGGGGGGATGAAAGCTGATGAACATTTTATTGTTTATTGGATGGTTTTGATTATTCGTTTTTAGTTAGTCGTTATTTTCGGTTTGGGAAACTAGCCGTTAGGCTAATGATTGGGTGTGACTTGGATAAGCTCATTAGTGTGGACGGGCCTTATTGGTTCCAAAGTTGTATAAGTAGGTCCCACATACAATCATTGTAACTAACACATTTTTCTTCTTTCTCTTTCCTCTAGAATCGTTTTCCTTTCTTCTTCACAGTTCTTAATACAGAGTTTAGTTCTTGTTTTTCTTGTTTCCTTTTCGGCCTTCAATGGTTATCGATTCTCAGTAATCAAATAAGTTACGTTAATTAAGAACTTATAAAAATAAAATAATATAAATAATATGGTTATATTCCTATATCTAAAACTAGAAATTAAATGAACCATTATCAATGGAACTGTTATACTACAGAAAATGAGAATTATCAATTAAATTGTCATTGGGAATTGATAAACAATCACAAATTATATGCATTATGATAACAATAATATCCGAAATCAAAATTATTCAATGTTGTATGATAAACTAGCACATAAGTATTGGCTCATTTAAAATCTAAGGCAAATAGCACCATTGATCCTTAAAAGTATCTAATATTTTCACTTAAATCATCTACTTTAAAATGTCAATATTCGATGATTTATTAGAGTCTGTTTGATAAATCTTTAAAACTGAAATCTGAAGTCTGATAGTAAGGACTGAATACTGAACTGCTAAAATTGAATTGTAACTGAATCTGAATACTGAATCTGTTTAGTTGTTTGATAATAGTTCAAAGAAAAAGATTGAATTTGAGTTATACTAACAATTTTGCCACAATCTTAATTAATTAACAATTTACTCACACATTTGACTTTCATCTTCCAAAAGTTACATAAAAATATTAATATTAACTTTTAATTAATTACAAAATGATAAATTTGATTATATAAAATTTAATAAGAATATTAAACTAAATTACTCAAAATCGATGAAATATTTTTTATTTAGAATCTTAAGAGGATAACGAAACATAATTGAGACAATATTAAGAATTTAAAAATTACATATACAATTGAACAAGAATTTGTATTGAAAAATTAATAGTTTCTTTTATAATTAACTGGATGACAACACACCATCAATGTTATTGAAAAAATTATTTAATTTAAGTATGTGTAGCAATTAATTATTGGAAACTAGATGTATCTCAGTGAGAATTTTGTTTTTTGGGTAATTTTGAAATTTGAATCGAATTACATAAAATTACTAAAATTATACAGAAGTTTACATATCCAACTATTTAAATTAATGTTAATAAAATTAAAAGAAAGAAGTGTGAGTAATGATAATAATTTTATAACGTTTGTAATATTTGAATAACTGACATATATACAGTGTTTTTTTAAGGCAATGTTTATTTGCAATGTTAATATAAACTAAGAGAAAGAAGTATGAATTAAACATATCGTTTCTTTTTATATCGACAAAATTTGTTACATGTTTTCATAATTCTGTAATGTTTTCATTGCGCTTATATAATTTCTGAAACGAGTTGTTATATTTCAATTATCCAAAATTATGTCTCAAAACAAAATTTTAATCCTTGAGCGTGGAAAGAAAGAGAAAGAAATGTGAGGCAATGGATAAATATGAAAAATAAATATTACTACCTTCTTAATTGATTCTGACAATAAAATTAAGTTAAGATTTTTTTTTTTTTGTAAATTAGCGATGAGGTGAGATTCAATCCAGAACCTTTTTTCGTCACTAGCGAGAGCTTTTTCCATTAGGCTATTCAAGTATCTCAAGTTAAGATTGTTAACATAAAAATTTGTTAAGGATTTTGACCAGATCTTATTTGATTCAGTCCTTAAAGGAAATAGTTAACAAACAAGCTTAATAAAAAAAAATATAAAATCATCTAGATTAAGTTCTTAATATATTTATCAAACACCCTCTTACCTGCATTTTTTCTTAAAATTTGATCACTAGGCGTTTTGAAAAAAATTGGGCCACTTTGTAACTTTTTTTAGTGAGGATAAATTAGTCTGTTCACATTTATATACATTAAACCATCTTCTTCACCACACCCCGATCAGCCCTCACCCCACCACCACCACCCCGATCGGCCCTCACCCCACCACCTCACCTCCACCTCCACCCCCGATCTACCTCCACCCCAGCACATCATCTCTTCAATCCAAACTATGAGTCTTGCATCATCTAGTTTCCCATGGTTTTCACTTCCCAAAACAATGATTCCATCAATTTCAGCTCTCTTTTCACTGCTTAAATTTTATCTTCTCTTTTCCAACCGTCTGGAAACAATCTACATTTATTAGTTGGTCCAAATCCATATGTGACTTCAGGCAGTGACGGAACCAGGGGGGGCAGGGGGGCATGTGCCCCCTCCTGGTTTCTAAAATTAAACCATATAATATAAGGAGTATACATAAACAAAGAAACAAGTTGGAGCAGTTGGTATAATCTCCTTGTTTTCACAAGGGAGACCAAGGATCAAATCCCTTTGCTTGCGTTTCTTTGTATTTTATTCTTTTTCTTCTACCATTTTGCCTTTTCATTTTTAAATTGTGCCCCCTTTATTTAATTATTTTAAATTATGCCCCCCTTAAATTCCATCCTGGTTTCGTCCCTGACTTCAGGAGAGTCAAGGAGGTAAAATCTTGTCCTCGGGGTGGGTTCTTCTTAGATTTGCTGAATTTGATCGAATTTTGATGAAAGTTAGGGTCTTTGAGTGAGGGAAGATCGGGGGTGGGTGGTAGGGGTTGGGAAGAAGATGGTTTAATGTCTATAATTGTTAAAAGACGTAAATATCCTCCTTAAAAACTTATGAGATGATCTAAATCTTTTAAAATGGCTCCGTAACCGAATTTTAACAAAAAAGATACATGTAAGTGCTCGAATATTGACACTTTCAAAAGTAGGTGATCGAAATGAAAATACTAAATACTTTGTGTGATCAATGGTGCCATTCGCCGTAAAATCTACTCCCTCTAATCCAAAAAAAATATCTTTCTAGAAATTTCACACAAATTAAAAAACATTTAATGCATTCAAAATTTCTATCTATACCCCTACAAAGACAATCATTAATACTCAAATGGTAAGGGGCTTCACTATAAGAGTGTGCTTCTCCACAAGTGTGTGGGTTCGATCCACGGCAGGTGCATGAGTAACTCTGCATTTGTTCAAGGGAGGATCTGCTTGTGGGTGGTTACTCAGCCTACTCTGGGCACTCTTGAGGTGGAGTACCGAGCCACTAGAGGCACATCACGGATTCACCTCCTCTGTTGGGCGATGGGCTGACCTTAAATGAGCGTATCATTTAATTAATACTCCATCTATCCACTTAAGTATGAGACAATCATTATTTATTTTGAGTCTTTTTATGCAAATAGGGGTATTAATTAAGGGGAAAAGTGTTATATTATGCATTAATTTATGTAAAAAATACTTTTTTTAATTATTTTTTGAAATATCTAGAAAGACATTTTTTTTGGATTGGAGGAGTATTATCTCAAGGTTCCACGAATTAGATGGGAAGTTGCTTGTCTGTTCAATACAACAAAAAAATACATAGAGCCACGTGACAAGGACAAAATCCACCAATGAGAGAGCTGGTACAAGAAAGTGGACAACATTATGGGACAGCCCGAAAAATTCTCATGTTACTTTTTAATCATAATGAGATAATAATAATAAGATTTGCAATATCATCAAGAAAGAAGAACACCATCAAGAGAAGGAGAAAGAAGAAAGATCAAGAAGAATGCTGCAAATCAAAGCATTCTCTTGCTTGCTTCTCCTCCTCTCCATTTTTCCCTTCATTAGTTCTCAGGTAACAACCATTTATTTCATCTCAAAAATGATTATCTTCTTTTATTTCAACCACATTTTTAGATATATTTAGTTGTTTATTTATATGCATAATATTTAGCTTAATAATTATTTTATGGTAATAGTAAACAAAAATGTAATATTGTACACGAAATGTTATTGAACATATGAAATAATTTGAATGGCAGAAGGTGACAAATTAAGTTGCTTAATTATACTCATAAAATTTCGTATGATGATAGTAAATAAAGTTTTAAATGCCATCAAGTTAGTATGCTTTTGTATGGAGGGATTTAATTTGATGGTGTTCTGTTTGTAGGAACGATGCAGCAGAAGCTGTGTCGCACGAAATTGTAACAGTTAAGTTTCTCCATGAAGGATCTTCTAGCTACTTTCTGTAACTCCTTACGTACTCCCTTCTTTGTAATATTTCACATCGTGCATTAAAAGTTATAGTCGATCCAAGCAATGCACGATGTAGAAATTGCAAAGCAGGGAGAACAGAGGAGACACGGGAAGGAATCAGACGATCCTCATAGAAATTTATCATTGTAATTAAGACATTTTATTTCGTTTTGTAACTCCATTATTGTTGATTTCTGTTAACAGCCATAGGGATTCGATATGGGAAGTATTGTGGAGTTGGATGGACAGGATGTGAAGGGGAACAACCTTGCGACGAAGTTGATGCTTGTTGCAAGGTCCATGATGATTGTACCGATTTAAAAGGTATCAAATTACTCGGCATTGCCACTACCTGTGTGATGATTGATATACACAATCTATTCTGTTTTTGTGCTTTCGTTTAAGTTATAATTAATTAGGATTCGAGGCAAATATAGATCTATTTGATATGAGGTTATAAGTAGAACAAGTTCGAATCAGATTGAATAGGGATGCGAAGGGCTTTGAAAATTATGTTACACGACGGATTAACTTATTAGACATTGTGGTAAGATAAAAGATCAATGCTAGAGTTGTATGGTTGCTTTGTCCACTATTACTGGCATATCTTCATCCGAATAGAGATATACAATGGAGAGGTAACATACAGTATTACTTAATTTTGCGGTTTCTGGTCTACAAAGATCTGCTTACCTCTTAAAGTGGCTCTCGCTGGGGAAATAGGGGGGACAGGAGGTTGAATAGTACGGAACCTTAACCCCGTGACACGAAAAAGTATAGTTAATATGCCTGAGGAGGAGGGTTCCTCATTGGTCTTAGCAGCCTCATTGGTTGCAGGGGTTAACTTTGGTCTCAGGTTCATTGGAGAGCCTTTAGCTAGTTTAGTGTAGCCTGATATACCTATTGCTCGCATTTAGCACGGCCTAGATGTTCCATTATTTTTCTGATCTACTCGACGTTGAATAAGAAATTGTTTCTCCTAATCCGAGTCTTATATTAACCTTATATCACTAGTCTTGGAGACCTTAGCTTGTAACCAAGTTTTATTGCACAATATGAGAATGACTTGCATTGTTCCCCTCGATAAAATCGTGCTATGTTTCCTTTGCTTCGATACTAATCCCTCGATTTTTTCAGGTATAAATAATGTGAACTGTCACAAAAAATTCAAGAATTGCATAACAAAAGTGCAGAATTCTGGGAAGGTTGGATTCTCTACTGAGTGCCCTTATAGCACAGTTGTGCCCACAATGTCTAATGGGATGAACATGGCTATTTTCTTTAGCCAATTGACTCATTTGAAAATTGACCTTTGACTTTGAGGTTTTTTGATAAAAATTATTTACATAGTTTAGTACCCTATCATTCTTGTAATTTATTCATTCACATGTTAGAGAAGTGAGAATGAACCTTACTTCTTACTATAGTATTTTTGTACAAATAAATATGTGTATATTTTTTTCTATTTTTTCTCAATTATCAAAACATTGTTTACCTAGACGTTAGATTTTTATCTCTTCAATTAAGACAATCTTGTTACTATGTTGACATTGGCATTTCAAGATTTTACTTAAAATGTTTTGGCTGGCTAAATATGTTGTTTTTGTTTTGTAAATTAGCAATGAAAATGTGAATACAATGATATTACAAATAATGAAGTTGAGTCAGATGTCAGCGAATAATTGAGCCATCTGCTATGTGTCTCCCACAAGTTTTGAACAAAGACCTATTGCATGAAAGGTTGAGCCGGATGCCACTAAGCTATTGAGTCATCGGCTAGTTAAATATGTTGTTAAGTAACAAAAAATGTATTCCCTCGATCCCTAAATGATTGACACATTTTGAGCTTTTGTGGTCATCAAAACACGATTTAAAACGTAAATATCTTATTCTACGTGCGAAAAAATTATAAAAAGTTGATATTTCAAAATATATATTGAGATGAATCTAACAAGACCTCGTATGACTATTATTTATTATCGTTAATGAGAATTCATGATCCAATTTTTTAAATTTTGATCATAAAAATCAAAATTGGAGCAAAAAATGTGATCACGCTCACATTAAGCGCCCCCTCACGTCGAACCCACAGCTTGAAAGGGAGTAAATCACGGTATGATCCCCAGGACCAGAGTGTATGGAGGCATGTCTACGCTGCGCACTTAGCCTGGGATAAAACTCCCAAACTGCTGCTGGCGAGGTTTGAACCCATGCCAATTGGAGCAATCTGCATACACCCTAACCACTGGGACAACCCGTGGGGTTCATCACAAAAATCAAAATGTATTAATTGTTTAGGGACAGATGGAGTGTCACTTAAGTAAGGAAATAATATATGGAACTAGAATTAAAACTTAGGAGAACGAAAAATATGAAAATATGAATAAAAGTTGGTGAAATTTGAAAAAGTGGCTATGATTTGTTGAACTGTACTAAATAAAGTTAATGGTACCAAACTACCAATCATAAATTTAATCAAGAACCTTTCCAGCTAGTCATCTTAAAACACTTGAACAGGTAAGAATTAATTTTTAATTTTTCTTTTGCAGTTTGCAATAAAGAATACTAGAAAAGTTCTAATGTGTGATTGGTGCCTGACAACAAATGTTATTGGCAATATACTAATTTTTGTGAACCGGAG
Organism: Echium plantagineum; assembly: GCA_003412495.2. Classification (NCBI taxonomy): domain Eukaryota; kingdom Viridiplantae; phylum Streptophyta; class Magnoliopsida; order Boraginales; family Boraginaceae; genus Echium; species Echium plantagineum. Next base: position 25,590,559 of record CM016561.1, on the reverse strand, counting down.
ATATATCCATCAACTAGCGTAAATAATTGTCAAGATTTTATTATATAATTTGAATTTTATTTACTAAATAATTTATTGTGAATCTGCATTCTTTACTCATCGAATGTGTACTGATTGAGTTTTGATCCGGTCATCCGGTGTAATAATTTAAAATCTCATCAATCACGTGTTTATTTACTTTATCAACGTGATTATCCTTATAAAGACTAAACAAACTTAAATTTTCTTAGGACAAATGGCACCATTAATCACTCGATTTGTCTAAAATTTCCACTTCGATCTCCCTAATTTAGTTTTGCTAATATTTCATCACTGAACAGCGTACTTTTGCAAAAAAAAAAAAAACACCACTGTACATTTTCTTCAACTTTTTGATCGTTTTGTAAGTTTTTAACAGGGTCATTTTCGTCCTTTCACATTATTATCATCATCATCTTCCTCCTTTTTCTCAATCTCCATGGTTGTTCTCCATCTTCATCAATTGTTATTGGTGTAAATTTATCAGAGAGGACTCCGTCGTTTTTTTTTTTTTGTTCTTCATATTAATCAACAAATCTCTTTTTATTATTTTATACCACTTCAGAGAGGCCCCAATTTGTGAGATTTAAATCTGAATTGGTTTGCAATTTCTGTGAGTTCTTTAGAGGTTTTTTTATACAATTTATTTGATTTTCAAGCGTTCCTGAGTTTCTAGAAATGGGGATTTTTGAATTGGTTTATAATTTATGTGAGTTGAATTATTTTTAGGTCTCATTCAGATTTAAATTTTACAAATTGTGGCCTCTCTGAAGTGGTATCTATACTATAATGTGGGAAGAGCTTATTTGGTGAAGCCTAAGAGATCATCTAGGCTATCCACGTGGCACAATTAAATCTTAACATGTGTCCATTTTAAAATTTTAAAATAACTACCATTTCATCCATTTTATATAAACATATATGGTTAGTCATGTTTTCATAAATAAGTATTTATTTTTATATAATAATAATTGTCCAATATATTTTAATTATATATATGTTTTATTTATTTATGCATATATATTTAATCATATTCTTATAAAGAAGTATTTATTTTTGTATTAATTGTTCGATATTTTAAAAATAATAGTAATAGTTTTAGATCATATGCAATTATCTTTTTTGTTTTATGCTTTTATAACACTGAATTATAACTTCAACTATTAAAAAGTTATTACGAAAAAAATTAAATTATTGCACAGACGAGAGACTGTGCCCAAACCACTAGTAAATAATAAAATGAGATCAGTTGATTAATAAGAAGAACAAAAGATGAAGTACTCTCTAATAAATTTACACCAATAACAGTTGATGAAGCTAGAGATGGAAAATAGTCATGGAGATTGAGAATAAGGAGGAAGATGATGATGATAATATGATAAAATTAAAATAACCTTGTTAAAATTTATAAAATGATCCAAAAGTTGAAAAAACGTGAAATGGTATTTTTATTTTATTTGTCACTTCCTATTGTATTTGATATTTTTCAATCTATAAATCCTTTGCAAACTAGAACGTAAGCAAAGTAGAACGTAAGCAACCCTAGTAAATTGTAGCTTCTTTTTTTTTTTTGAGTGAGTTTCGAACAAAATTATTATTATTATTATTATTTTGTAAATTAGCGATAGATGTAAGTTTCGAACCCAGGACTTTTTGGTCACTAACAAGAGCCTTTTTCACTAGGCTATTCGATTAACTCTGTAGAGCCAAATTATTAAAACAACTTAATTTAAACACTCTTTTTAAATGTTATCAAACAACCTAATATATTCAGTATTTAATATTTAAATATTCAATATTTCTAGCCTAGTGGTATTAGATTTGATTTAAACATATTTCTTCTGCTTTCGAGGTTATTTTTGCAGTGTTTTAACACTCAGTCTGTGAAATTTGCAGGCGTTTTAACGATTTCCAATACCCACTCTGTAGAATTTTCAGACATTTCAACATAACTTCGGAAAGTGAAGTCACATCGAAAGTTCATTGAAACAACAGTTTAGAGAACACTTAGATGTTTATTTGGAGGTTCGAGTTAGATTCGAGTTAGATTCTGTCAGTTTGAGTTAGATTCGACTTAGATTCTTTTCGATTAGACTTCCTATGCATAACTATTTGTAACTTATGCCGATTTAAAGTAAATTCAACTCAAATTCGTTTCGATTCGACTTATTATTCCAAAGCACACACAATACCAGGAATGTCCTCTCCAAAATTGGTTGACAAATAAAATACACAAAAAGTCGTGTCAAAACACTATCACACGATATCTTGTCCTAAATCAACTCTTCTTTATATCTATTACCTGGTCTTCTATTCTTCTTCATAGTCAACACCGTTTGATCATCAATTAATCATACAGTAATAACTTGGTATATTAAGCAATGAAGAAATCAAAATTCTTGCAAGGCTCTAAAGATATGTTGCACAGAAGCTTCAAGCCTGATAAATGGTAACCTCCTTTTATTTTTAATCCAATTTGAGTTTATTTATTTATTTTTAATTTAACTTGTACCCATGTGGAGAGTTGGAATTTTGTGCATTTTATCCATATGGATTTGATATAAAGTTAAGCGGCAAGCTTTTTATTTTTTGAATTTGGTAATTGTTATTACAACTACTTTTAAGACGACCTCGTTATTGCAAGTAATATCGTGGCCACTAGGCTAACCATAGTCCTTAAAGGTGAGCTTCAAGGATGGTAATTGAACCACCCTGTTTTTGTTTGATTGTAATTCTTAGATTTAAAATGTGCCCATGTGTAAAGTTGGAATCTTTTTTGCATTTTATGAATATGGATTTGATCAAAATTAAGCTTTAAGATGAATAAATAGTACCCTCTATTTCTTTGATTTGAACACTTGAAGCTAAACATATTAACATGAACTAGTAGAAAGTTTATTTGATTTCAGTACTTGGAGTTTAACATGTACCCATGTTCAAGCTTGAAGTCCTTTTGCATTTTATGAATATGGACTTGATCAAGATTATGCTTTAAGATTGATAAGTTATACCCTCTCTTTTTTTGAATTTTGGATACTTGGAGTTTAAGATGTGCTTATGGGGAAAGTTGGAAACTTTTTTGCATTTTATGAGTATGGATTATATCAAAATTGACCTTCGAGATTGATAAACCGCATTCTGAGGTCGTTAGGATGTTTTACGAACCTATTTTACTTTCATCCCATTAGGCATAAGTAGATACCCTTTTTTAATTGATTGTAGTGATTTGATTTAACTTGTGCCATGTGGTAACTTGGAATCCTTTTTGCATTTTATGTATATGGATTTCATCAAAATTAAGTTTTCTGATGCAGTAAGACATCTTTGAGATTGGTGACAGCAAGATTGAAGCTTATGAAGAACAAGAAAGAAGTTCAAGTCCAGCAGTACAGGAGAGAAGTTGCGCAGTTGCTCGCGTCTGGCCAGGACCCCTCTGCCCGAATTAAGGTATTTTATCCTTTTTTCCCAGTTTTGTTTTAATAGTACTACCTTCATTCCTAAAAGATTGTCTACTTTAATTTTTACAAGTAACTTTGATGTTCTTATTGACAAGCATAACTTTGTTTAGAATCAAAATTATACTGTTAATAGTAAAGTAGGTCGTCACGTGATATATTTTACATCAAATATTATACAACATGTACACACATATCCGAGCTCAGAATTCGTATAAATATTATACTCATTTGTTTTGGGTGTTCTGAAATTCAGGTTGAACATGTAGTCAGGGAAGAGAAGATGATGACCGCTTATGAACTCATATCTTTGTATTCCGAGCTTGTAATGACACGCATGCCAATTATTGAGTCTCAGAAGTAAGTTTTATGTCTTGTCTGTTTATAAAGAACATATTAAATCTGCCACATAGTTTGTGGCCCACTTTTCTAATACCATAGGTGGAACTGGATGGGTTGTTTAAGAGTTTATAAGTGTTTGAGGCACGAGGGAGACGGTAGGAATAGGATTAACAAGTAGAAGAAGTTGTCAGTTAAACACAAGAAAAAGGTTTTATTCTATTTCTTATCAGTTCAGACTTCAGAAACAAGTCACATGCTGTCTGTATCAAATTTTGCTGTTCATGCTTCTCGATAATTTCCTTATGCCTTTTTCTATGTACATGCTGTCAGATGGACCGACATGTTGATGTGTAATTATAAACTTGTTTGTAACTTTTCTGTAATGTTTAAACTGCTTAATCTCATGTCTTTCCATTACAGGATCTGCCCCATTGATTTAAAGGAAGCAGTAGCTAGTCTTATATTTGCATCCCAAAGATGTGGAGATATACCTGAACTTGTAGATGTACAGAAACATTTCTTAGCCAAGTACGGAAAAGACTTTGTTACTACGGCCATTGAGTTGCATCCTGATTGTGGTGTAAGCCGCCAGGTGAGTTCTCCCTTGTGAAAACTGACTAACCAAATACTCTAATTTCTGCATATGGAGCAAGATCAAGTCGATCCTACTAAAATATGTCATATTTCAGTTGGTCGAGAAGTTATCAGCAAAGGCTCCTGATGGGCAAACCAAACTTAGAATATTGACCGTAATTGCAGAGGAGCATAACATCAAGTGGGATCCTAAAGCGTTTGGAGGGAATGACTCGATAACACCGACTGAATTGCTGGTATGTTTGGGTCGGTTTTTTAATGGTGCATGTGTTAAAATTTGTAGATTACTGGAATCATTCTAATCCGAACTCTCTAAATAACTAACTGGATTTTGTATATCAGAATGGACCAGCTTCTTTTCAGGCCGCTGTAGAGCACAATCAATCACCTCAGCACCCACCTCCACAACCTCAAAATTTTCGGGCTGCGCATCCTCAATCACCCTGGCGTGAACCTTCACAAGTTTCTCAGGACCGAATCCATGACCAACCAACGAAGCTTGAGCAGAGTGATAGAGTCTCTCAAGGAACTCAAAAGGTCAATTCTGCATATAGTGAAGGCAAGTCTTCCTATTCTCAGCATGAAGCTAACCATTCAGGTACCTTGCTTCTCATAATTGTTTACCTCTAGATATCTTGCCGTTCTTAGTCTTACTTCACCAGTTTTACTATGCTTTAAAACTAGGTGTAGCTACTGAGAGACCATCTAGTCCGCAGTCATTCTCTGAGGATAGAAGAACAAATTTATCACATGGGCTAAATAGGAATGTGGATTTTAAGGATGCTGCATCTGCAGCACAGTCAGCTGCTGTGTATGCTGACCGGGCAAGTATGGCTGCAAGAGCAGCAGCTGAATTTGCAAGTCGAGATGGTACGAATAGACCACTTTATACAGAACCACAAAATTCAGGGCCTCATCCAAAGAGAGATTCTTCAAATTTTGCAGGAGAACAACCTAAAAAACATTCTTTAAATAGTTACGATTCTGATAGACATCACAGGTCGGATTCTGATAAACTGCATGGTATTATATATAAGAATCTGGGAGGCACCCCCGAAAGATCTAGCGATGGTGATTATGATAGAATGGAGAACTACGACCAAGCAAATCGTTTGAGATCTAGCGATGGAGGTTATGATAGAAAGGAGAACTACGACCGAGCAAATAGTTTGAGATCTAACGATCGTCTTGTTGATGGCTCATATGATCAGAGCTCTCTTGATGCTCGCAAGTATTCTCAAAATAGCATGTATAAGGCGGAGTCTGCCAAGCCTGGATCTGTAGCAAAGCCCCAATATAATGAATCGGAATACAGAAGTGATTCCCCTGATACCTCCAATTCTGATGACTTCCGTCACATTCAAGCAGTAAATTCTAGAAAGAGCAAGCATAAAGTAGCAGCTACTAAGCCTGATGAATTTGCAAAACCTCAAATAAGTGAACCAGAAGACCTAACTGACGTCCATGAGATCTCCAATCATGAAAAGTTTTATAAGATTCAATCAGTAAATTCTTGGAAGGGAACTGAAACCTCTTTCAATTTGCAACCAAGTATAAATGATGAGAACAAAGATGCTTCTGATTCTGATCGCCGAAGCTTTAAGTCTCATGCTGGTACTGGTTCGCGTTCTCATATAGAACAAGGACGATTTCACACCGACACTTCAAGGACAGACTCTGGAAGTTCTGCTTTTGCAGTTTCTGAGAAGCCAGGCTCAGATCATGAAGACATTTCGTTTGATCTAGGACCCAGATATGATGACCAAGATTCAGATTCAGATTCCACACCTTCAGGAAGTGCAGCACCCTCTAATATATTCAGAATTCCAGGCACACAAGATTTTGGATTCAGTGGAAGCAAATTACCAGCCAAATCTGTTTTAAAGCAATCAAGTTCCCCTAGGAAGCACTATAATGAGTTTCCTGAAACTTCTGCAACATCAGTGGAAGAATTAAAATTCGATGATCACTTTGATGGCCCAACTTCTGAAGGTGAATACAGTATGGATGAATCTTCACAAAGATCTTCCTCTAACGAGCAAGGAAATCAAGGTGTTGTCGGAAGGCCTCACTTGAAGTCAACTCTTGATGAATCGGAGGATGAAGTTCTGACCGGAACCAGCTCAGAGCTTAGCAGTAAATTGAACTCTGGAGAATTGACGGGTGGCCGTCGACACAAGCGTTACCCTCTTCCACCATACAAAAGTACTCAAGTTGATGGTGCCATAATAGAATCCACTAATTCAACCACAAACTCAGTGTCAAGTTGATACAGAACTTAAACAAAATACAAAAAGCAGAAAAACCTTAAGTTCATTAGCTCATGATGATTCAGATATTGAAACCTCTGAGGATGAACATCCTGCTCAGGCTTTAAGCTTTGGAAGAGAACCGTACACTCTACCTGACAAAGAAGACACTCAAGCCAACTCAAGATCAAAAGTTTCAGTTCCATATTTTGACTCTGATTCAGATCAAGATCCACGAGATTCAAAGCATACTCCTTCTGGTAGAAACCATATGTTAAGTGGATTGCCCCGAAGGACGAAACCTGCTCTTGCAACGCCTACAAGAACGCCTAAAGTTCAACCAAAACAGGGGGAACCCAAAAGTTCAGATTTTAGTTCAGGAAGAAAGTCTGCATTAAGTTCTTATGATTCCCATTCTGATGATGAACCAGAATATCGACTGTCCAAAAATACCAAAACTCCTGGAACTCCTAAACTTCAACCAAAAGGTTCCGATGATGATTCAGATTTTAGTTCTGATGGTTCCGAATCGAATGTTCTACCAAAATTTGTACGGACTACAGCTACTCCTAGTCCTGGAAACCCTGCATTTCAGCCAAAATCTAAGAGAACCAACGCTTCAAATTTGAATACAGGGAGGAAATACACCATTAGCTCTCACGGCTCTCATTTTAGCAAAGAAACTGGATCTTTCAGAAAGAGCTCAGGTCAGTCCAGAATCTCTGAGCAATCTAGCGCAACAATAAAATCTTCCGAGCAGATATCTGACTCTAAGAATTCCTCACAACAAGAAAGTCTGATATTAGCTGCTGCAGAACAGTCTGATATATTTCAAGCGAAGGAAAACACACCAGGTACCACCAAAATTTCACATTCCTCAGAGTTGATGGTTAATGCATTGAGTAGATTGGAAAGTGACAAGAAACCCCGCCATGTTCACCCGAACTTGCCAGATTGTGAAAGTTTTGCTGCATTTTTTAAGAACAAACATTAGTAATATTAGTCATTTCTCTTATGGTTAGTTACGAAGTAGTAACTTTTATCAGGAGATGTTTAGAACCGATAGCTTTGTGAAGGAAATATGTGTGACTGTATTAAATACTCGAAGAAATTATGAAATATTGACTTGATGTACCTTATAATTTTTTAAAGATTTCTTGTATGGTGTGAATTGATTCACCAGTGGGTGTGACATATTTCCTTATCTTTCAGTAGAGTTTGTTTCCAAATAATAATTCTGTTAGCGAAGTGTTTTTCCTTGAGAATATAACTTTACCTCAGCTTTCTAATCTTTCTACTTCCATATTACAGCATCATCACATAAATCATATGCCTACGGGTATGGAGCTACATTAGCAAACAATAAGCCAGGTAATAAGTCATTATCTGACAGTTCAAAGAATGACACAAGTGGTACGAGCTTTTATTATCTAAATGCATGTACTGATTCTGATACTAAGATTTCCTGTATTTCTTGTTGGAGTTATTATAGGGTCGTCAGATGAATTGACACGTAGGCCACCTGCAATATTGGCCTCACAGGGACTGCCTCCTTTAAATCCTCAACCTGGAAGGGCAGATCTTCTACAACCACCATCAGGAAAATATTTTTCGTCTCCACCACCACCTCCTGTGGCACCACATCCACCACCGCCGCCACCACCGCCACTTCCATCCCTAGTAACAGTCAAAACGAATGATGTCTCTGGAAGGGCAGATATGCGACTCCCATCAGGAAAACCTGCTCCTCCTCCGCCACCACCTCCAGTCAAAGCAAATGCCCCTCCTGCACCACCCCCTCCAGTCAAAGCAAATGCCCCTCCTGCACCACCCCCTCCAGTCAAAGCAAATGCCCCTCCACCACCACCTCCAGTCAAAGCAAAAGCCCCTCCTGCACCACCTCGAGCTTCACCAGCTGGAAAAGGCTTGTCAACTAGTGCATTGACTGAAGAAGACGGAGCTGATGGTCATAGGACAAAGCTGAAACCTTTCTTCTGGGATAAAGTTTCTGCCAATGCTGATGATTCAATGGTGTGGCACCAAATAAACTCGGGTTCATTCCAGTAAGTGCCTTTGTTCAATTCTTAAGCCCCTTTGAGGCTTTTTTAATCTAGAACTTACCAATGGATATGGCGTCTTTAAACAAGTTGAGGAGAATTGACCAAGCACCACATCATATGTTTGTAACAGGTTCAATGAGGAGAAGATCGAGAGTCTTTTTGGTTATGCTTCTACCGAGAAGAACCAGAATGAAATGAAGAAACCTTACTCAAACCAGGATAGGGCAAATGAATTTGTCCACATTATTGGTCAAAAGAAGGCACATAACTTCGCTATCCTTCTAAAGGGTTTAAATGTGAAGGTTGAAGAAGTTTGTGATGCACTTCAAGAAGGTAATGTATCATGTCTTTCTCTATGAGAATTTAAATTAAGGAAATAGCCTAAGAAGTTTGGAGGTCATGCCTCTCTGTGAAGACTAAAGGTATGTAAGATAATTTTAGGGATTTGATTTTTACACTCCAAACATTGATCAGTACGCTCCATTTTCTCAATTTCACCCTTTCTTTACTCCATAAAAATTTTTAGAAAATGATAAAGTGGAGTGTGGTTATTAACATTTGGAGTGTAAAAATAAAAGGCCTAAATTTATGGGAAACCAATTTGTTTGAAGTCTTCATGGTTGCATAACCCTGAATTCGTTAATGTGTTTTTGGTTTGACATCACCCTGAAATGGACAGTTCAGGAACATTATTTGAAAAATGGATTGTATCTTCATTTTTCTTAATTGTGGAATTCTCCTTTTTATTTTTCCATTGAACAGCATATTGTAGCATCTAACCTTTGAACTTAATTAGGACATGAGCTACCAGCAGAACTGATTGAAACAGTGTTAAAGATGGCACCAACAGCTGAAGAAGAGCTGAAGTTGAGACTATATAGTGGTGAAATGTCTCGACTGGGAAATGCTGAACGCTTCCTGAAAGTTTTGGTAGAAATCCCATATGCTTTTAAGAGGCTGGAATCATTACTATTCATGTATACATTTCAGGAGGATAAATCAATGATTAAAGAATCATTTGCTACCTTAGAGGTGAGACTGACTTCCTATTGTGAATCTTATAGCTGTTCTTTTTTTGTGGAATAAAAAAAGTAAGATCCATAACTTTTTATAATCATCCTAACAAAAGATCTTTGATTGCTATGCCTAAAATTGTTACGTCTGTCATTTTTTTGTAGTTACACCTAAAAATCTTCTTTTGGCTACTGACCTGACAGTTTTTTACTCATTACATGTTGTGTCATCCTTTAGGCTAAAGTATCATCCTTCTAAAGAGTTTTTGTCCAATATGACAATCGTTAACACTCCATAAATTATACTAAAATGCTCGTTTTTTTATCATAAGCGTCTGATATGTGTTTTGGTGTGGCAAGTAGGGTTAATATAATAATATATTTCAGTACTGATCATTCTTGTTGTATGAACTCATACCACAGGCTGCATGCACAGAACTTCGAAACAGCAGGTTGTTTCTCAAGCTTCTTGAGGCTGTTCTTAAGACTGGTAATCGCATATGAACAATGGAACGTTTCGAGGGCGTGCTCAAGCATTCAAACTTGACACTCTTAAAGTTATCAGATGTGAAAGGAACAGATGGAAAACTACTCTCCTCCATTTTGTTGTTCAGGAAATAATTCGAGTAGAAGGCATCAGAGCTCTTCGAACTACCAGAGTGAAAGTTTTTCCAGTGTAAAGTCTGATGATCTGTTGATAATTCTTCTGAGGATTCTGAAGAGAATCTTCGAGATGTGGGTCTCCAAGTTGTTTCAACATTAGGAGATGACCTTCAAAATGTTAAGAAAGCTGCTATATTAAATGCCGAGAGAGCTTGACAGGAATGGTAGCCAAGCTCGGCTACAGGTTTAGAAAAGCCAGGATTTTCTGATTCAGAGATGAAGAATGTGGATGAAGAAAATGGGTTTAACAAGGCTCTAAAGAGTTTTGTGCAAGATGCCGAAGCCGACCTTATGTCGTTGCCTCAGGAGGAAAAGAGAATAATGGCTCTGGTGAAAAGCACAGGTGATTACTTCATGGAAATACGGGGAAGGATGAAGGTTTGCGAATATTTGTTTGTAGTTAGAGATTTCCTATTGATACTGGATAAGGTATGTAGAGAAGTGAAAACTGCACCTAGAAAAAATCAGTTGCAATTCCAAAAAGTGAGATTTATCTGCAACGCCTCACCAACCTCGTCAGATCCGCAGCCTACTCCTGATCCTCGTCAACGGTTATTCCCTGCAATTAGAGCGAGGCAATTGGACAACTCTAGTCTGACGATGAATTTTGAAGTTACGACTGGAACAAGGATCTTAATTTGGCTTGTTCCTCAAGTGGATCGGGTTCAACCGAGTTTGGATCAGTTTAGGAGTTTGTCTTTAGTTCTTATGGTTCTGATAATGATGAACTAGATTCTTTATGAAGAAAAGCTACTCGTCTTTATGACAAAATCCACTCCTAGTTTTGGAACTAATAGTAAGCGTTGGGAGTCTATGGATTCGATTCACGCAATGAAGTGCAGCCCCCAAACAGGAAGACCAAGGGTTTGAGTCATCACGAGATCAGTAGGGAATTGATGATAATAATAATATTAACAGTGACTTAGACCTCAGCTCTTCAAGGTGTTCATTATATTTAAGAGCCAGTTTACTTGAAGGAGCTCTGGTTGGTCAAGAGCCCTCAATGAGCCGTCTAGCTTACCAAGAAAATAGTCGGGTTCGCATCATGAAGTCTGAAGTTAGCTGCTGTAGAAGTATAACAGTCTGACGTAGCTGATACCCCTGCAGAAGAAAGATACGCCTTGTGTTACCGTGAACTTCTCGGGCCTCACAGCTAACGAGCAATGCACCACGTAAATTGGGCAACGGCAAGAAGCTGAGTTATATGCACCCTAAGCCTGAGAGATTATGACAGTTTGCTTCTTTTACTTAGAATGGTTGTTAGTTGTCCGTCACATCCATACTGTATCATTAATAAACATTGTTTTCTTGAAGCATACAAGTGAATGAAGTGATGGTTCAAGAGATTATATGTATTTATTTGAAATAGATACATGACTAGTTTTTACAATCTACTCCATCTTTTGTGCATGTGGGCTTATAGAATGAGAATTGTAGGATAGCACTCTTTTCGACTTTTTATCAATATAGCACTACTTTTCATCTTTTACAATTAAATAGCACTAAAGGGGGTTAAAGTGACTAAATTGGCCCTGGTATTTTGATTTTTACGATTTTAATGATTTTCTTGAAATATCACAGGCAATTTAGTTATTTTGCCCCTTTAGTGCTATTAATGTAAAAAAAATGAAAAGTAGTGTTATTATAAGTTAATAAAAATTGAAAAGGTGATATTCCTACATTTCTCCTATAGAATCTGCTTTCATGAACAATATGTTTGTACAATTTTTTTGGAACAATATAATTTTATTTGGATATAAAAGTATCATACATGCAATTACATAGAAAGTTGTGTTTAAAATTTAAAACATAATAATTAATCAAGGTTCAATTGTAGAGAGGGTGTTATACAATATAAACCGAAGGTATCGATATCCGGTTAGAGTTCATTAAAGCTCAAACTTTTTTGGAGGAGTATCATCTGTTTCTTTTATAGGTTTCAAAACTTCAATTTGTTGTAATTTCATATTTCATTGATTGGGTTTCAATGATTATGTGGAGTCGGTATCGTATCGAATGTTTGATAAGTAGTTAGAAATAAGACGAGATATCTATCGTGGACTCGAATATGAGTTTAAAGTATAATAGTGTACATAATTTTGAATTTGGTACATTCACGTGAAATGTACTCCCTTATGTGTACGGGTCTCCAAAGGAACCACTATACACTCAAATAGTGTTTTACAAAAAGTGAAATGATTACTTGTCTCTAGATAAAACTTCATAAAATACTACACTTACTTACTTACAAATAGAGGGTCAGATAGCCGTTTCAGTCCTCAAAAATATTACCCCTCTCTTTCAAAATAGATGATTGTTAGTAAAAAAATACTTATTAAAAGGATTAGGGAAATTTACTATTATACGCTA